>KN169076.1:1174-28186 GCA_000757755.1 Steinernema glaseri
TAATAGCCTACACGTTTAAAAAATGTTTCAGCCAGTTGGTTTCTGCTACTGCCAGTCACATTTTGCCAAACTGTTTTCATTAAATGATATTTTTAGTTCCCTCGGTAGAGTAGCTCGCATTTCATATGGAGTGTCCCCTCGACTCGGAAATGCGACTCCTCTGTAATCACGAGAACGTCGCCGAATTGATTCTTTCCGACGCACAAAAAAAGTCCTCTGGTTACAGCAGGCGAATTCGTCGTTGTACCAAAACCTCCCACATATGGAGCTGAATTTCAATCAAAACTCATGCATTTTCAAATTTCCTTTTTCAAATCTGCCTTTCGATATAAAGATCTCGCTATTTTACAGCTTGCTATCGCTTGTTTGCTACGGTAGAGATTGCTATATATCTTGGTGTATAGAATGCTAATGAAACACATTAAACAGTCGACTAGTCAAGAAGTAGAAAATAATCATGATGTAAGATCAGCATGGCATATACCACGTCTACATGGGCAGTTCAGCAGTTGGCTCCATTTCTAGAAGGACCCGTTTGTTTCGCCAGTGGTGGACTAGAAAGTTTACACAGAAAACCTAAATACTTCTGTCACAATCGAAATGAGACGAAAAGGACTAGGCATTTCAAGGTCTTTCAATGAAGGATATCACCACGAAATCATAAAGTGAATATATGTTCCTGTACTAAATCGTAGCTGTTCCAAGGACTAATAACGGTGAAAGGGGGTTTGCCTGCCAAATGCGATTTTCTATATTTCGTCCAAGCGTACACTCTGCTGTAATTGTACTGAAAAATTACTTAAGACCGTGTCTCTGTCATCCATGCAAGTGCTACACAGAGCTGTATCCCTCGATCTCCTTGTCTGGTTCACCAGTTAAACGCAACAACTTTTTCAAATGTAACCAAACATTTGTGGCAGTCGTGACGGACCACAATCGTGACTGTTCACATGTAGTCATGCTGCATGAATGTTTCCAAAGTCTAGCATGTTCAGATTATGCGGGCGCGAAAGGCATCCATGTCACGAGAGGGGCAACTCTTGTTTATGTTGCATTTGGATCAGGAACATTTTCGGCGACCCATATCTTCGGGCTTGAATGACAAGTGTCAACCAGAGTCTTTGATCTTCTCGTGATCTTCTCGTCGCACAAACCCAGATCTCTATCAGATTACCGGTGTGACGACGTTCGTAAACATATGACACAAGTCGCTCGGTTGAGTCGAACCGCTTGGAGTCAACACTTTTTTGCAAACAGTCTCATGTCCCCATGTTGGATAGGAACAGGAAAGGAGGGGGTGAAAGAAGTGTTCTTTGTTCCGCGGTTTGTCACTTCAAATTTCTCTCGGAGTGATAAGAGTACATTACGTCAACGACAGCGAGTCACATTCACGTTACCCACTTAAAGAACGGGAACGGTTTTGTCGTTTCTCCGCAGTGATAAGCGTGCGCACGATGTGCGTCACCCACCTGTACGAATGACCTCTGTACTCTGTCGCTCTCCGGACACACTTCGTTTGAGTCGCATTATTATTATTATTATAAATATAATCTATTTTGCTAACAACATAACGACAACAATAACTGACATCGTAACAGAAATATCTTCTCATTTGGTTTTATCTGGGCAATCATCCACGGATCTATCGTACGAAAATACACTTCTGAAGGGCAAACACAACAAAGATAAACATTTGAAGAAGAGAGCTCAGAATGCCTTTGGCAGTAAGTGCCTGGAAACAAACTGATCTCGAATGAGGTAAGTTCACCACGTACTTTTCGTTGTAGAACAGTCGGAGACGGGGGACAACGGGCATTTAGAACATCTGGGTGGGGAGGTGTGGCTAGGGGACATTGTGTATGCAGAATACAGTGAGAACTATATAGAGACCAATGAGAGAATAAGCAAATTTGAAACAGATTTGAAAGAGACTTGAAATGCATAAGACCGAAATGGAACCGGGCGGCTCGAAGGAGGCCTCGCAACAACGCATTACTACACCGTAAATTCACACTGGTTGTGGATCCCGCAATGAAGGTTTAGCTAGCAACAGTAACTGTGCTAAAACTAGGGCACTGTACATATACACAGCGAAACAATTTGCACTAAAGTGACTGAGACGGAAAGGGGTACGGCAAGTACGAGATGTCCCTATCGAGTTACTTTGGCGGTGACGAGCAAGTATATACAACGGTTTTGAACTATCACTAGAATCTACTGCGCGACCGAAGTGCTCACATGAACTTGAAGCTGAACTCCTGTCCTGCGACAGCGCCCGGCTGTGGAACAGGGTCGAAGTACTGTTGCGTCATGAACGAGTTCACGGACCCCATCGTGCTGGCAGCGTTCTGGCCGATGAAGCCGCTCGTCGGCAGACTAGGGTACGGTAGGTACAGGTTGTACGGATACGGCTGGGAGGGTTGAGCAGTCTGGGGGGTCGACGGGACCGAGGGCGAATGCAGATTCTCGGACTGTGAGGCAGGAGAGGAACAGAGCGGCAGACAGGAAGGCTCTTCGACACCGGGCATCATCAACGAGTCCGGCTTCTGCGTGACAGGCACGAAGCCGACGTTCCCGTTGACCAGCGGCGAACCGATCTGGCTCGGCTCGGGAATCTTCGGCTGTGGTGTCGGCATGTAATTCAGGGGGGAGTTCATCACAGGCGATGAGTGGATTACGGTAGACACCGGAGAATCGCTGGAGTCATGAACGAGCGTCTGCGTGGAAACGTCGAAGCGTTCCTTGTTCGTTTGGGAGGGAATGACGTTGTCGATGGGATTCTCGATGAAGATTTCTACCAGGAACGGATCGATGACCGGACAACCGAACATCTTTCCCAATTGCACGTTTTCGGCAATGAGTGACGAAACTTTCTGAGAGCACACAGGTCAGCGGATGCGAAAGCAATGGAGAGTACCGCAAGGTTTGGCAGCAGCAGAAGGAGGTTTCCGAAACGGGAAGTCGAAGCTGCGATGGACTGCTCGGCCCTGTCCCGGATGCATTGGAACAGCGCAGTCTGGATGCGGTCCCGAAGGGCGGAAAGCGCTGACGCCGAAGCCGCACTGAGGCCCGGACACTCTACAACCATTTGGTCCATTGTGGTACGGTACTGTCTACTGTTACCGGTGTCCAGAAGGATCATGGCACTGAGCGCGACAATCTCAGTCTCGTTCATCATCAGCTTTCGCATCGGCATCACCAGTTCGTCAATCATGCGCGCCGTGAAGTTGTTCGACAAAAATCTAGGGAGATGAACCTGCTTTCGGACAATAAAAAGGCACTTTACTGCGTGTCGCTGAGATGTCTCGGCGCAACTCTCGGGATGACTGTCCTGTTGCAGAGGCAGATGTGGTCCGTGTCGGAGCACGCCTGCACTGTTCTCACCGCTTGCACGAACGCACAACAAGGGGCGAATGCATTCTTCAATATGCTGACCTGGAATCAAGGGAGACGTACTTTCCTCTCCCAAAACGCCAAGTGAACCTTTTCCCTCGGATCGCTGAGATTCGCCAGGGCAAACAGGGAGTCGATCCAGTCGATCGCGTAGGCAATGTATCTGCGCATAGCCTGAGAGAGTTGCTCTACACTGGCCGTTCTCCCCACTTCGTAGCACATCTCAAAATTCACATTGAATCGTCGTCCCCATCAGGAGTGCCTACCGGAACCCTTTGGTCGTCAAGCATGTACTTGTTGGTGAACAGGGTGTAAAGATCGAGATCCGGGTCTGCCTTTATTCTCGCGATCCCGATCGGCGAGCCGAGATTGGATGCCTTGCTTACCGGTTCTTGAGCCTGCATCTCGATTTCCATAAGGTAGCTGAGAAGAGCATCTTCCTGCTGCGAGCTGAAAACAGGTACTGACGCTTTGAAACATGCGGTGATTTCACGTAATTGGTGCTTGCTGCCTCGATTTGCGTCCACAAAAAGCTTTTCAATCCCAGAAATGCCCCCTTGTGCACCGCACCGTGTCGCCCGGCGCTCTTGAAATGCCGGAAGAGAAATTGCCCGCCGATGTGGCGACAATGCGCCCAACCTGTTTTCGTTCGCTTTGCCATCTTCCCATTCAATCGTTTTCAATTCGTCGTATCTGGCGACCGTCTTGCTGCTACAATCTCGCTGTTACAACGCAGCAGCACAGAGCGAAAGTACTGTGAAACACTGCTCGTCTGCATCAATAAATTTCGAACATCTATTTGCTTTTTATTTTTCGTTTTGTTCTCTCTCCCTTTTCGCGTTTTCCGAGAAAGAAATTATGAAATGAAAGAGAACGAGCCGGAGGAGGGACAGGGGACTGCGAGGGTCGAGAAGGAGAGGACGAATTCGAGCGAGGGCGCGGGAAGAGCCAATAATCGAACGGGACATGTGCGCCCAAGGCCGACTTCACGTGGACAACGTGCTCGTGTGTCAGATTCGCAGAAGGCTGTCAGTCGGAACAGCTGATAGCGGCGAGGGAGCGCAGGCGAGAAGAGAGCGCAGAGAGGCGCGCGAGCGCCGCCCGAGAAAAACAACTCCGCTTCGAGAAACAAACAACTCGAAAACAAGAAGTTTGGATGCGCTGAGAACGCAATTTCAGGGGTAAAATCGAGCAATGAGACTCTTTGTTTTGAGGATTAACCCTGGCCGCCATGAAGCCTCTGCCTTACTCTGATGCCTTCTTCTCCTACTCCACCCGAACAGAAGAACGAATTACCTATGCAAATCGTTTCCAGGCGATGGAAGGGAGCTGTCTTCTCGTTTGAGTTTTTTCCGCCTCGGATTTTTCTGTTTCCCAATTATGTCTCGGTCGGGACGAATCGCTGAAACGGAGAAATTGCACTCGTTTGCACCTGACAACTGTGTGTGTGGAAATTAACAGCGGTCCATATCATTATTTAATGCACATTAGTGCAGATATCCTTCTCTTTCAATGGGCGCTCGGTACACGTGGCCGCTTTGCACTTTTACATTCCGCTGTGCACTAAAAGGGTTCTTTTCTTTCGCCGAGAGCCGGAATATCCCGCGGTCCCATCAAAGAACCAATTAGCTAAACGGCTAATTTAATAAGGGTCGCGCTTTCTAAACACGAATTTCTTGCTTTTCGACGAAAACGCGAACAGCTCTCGCCTCAGGGAAGGCGAAATCAATGCAGTCGCGCGTAAGGTAAGCCGCAGGGTTCGATTTGCATTACGACTTACCGTCTGGTTCCATACCGACATTGAGACAGCGCTGAAACCGGCAGTAGCGACACGCGTTCCTCTGGTCTGAACGCAAGATTCACTAGATCCAAGTATCTGGGTTAGCCTACCTTTGTCAATGCTACACTTCTGCATGAACCGACAGGTGTACGTCTGATTTGAGCGTATCGTGCGCCGGAAAAACCCTACAGAGATGGCTGAGATGGAGCGTTTTCGTCTTTCCACTGTTTACCTTTGCATCCGTAACAAGCCATGACGCCGTAGTGCTTTCCGGCCGACTTGTCTCCGCATACCATACACGTTCCTTCCAGGTCCATTTCCCTGTAAGCGATGCGTGATCAATGTGGGTAATTGAATTGGGAAGGCGAATGAAATTCATCGGCAAGTAAGGAAACGGTGACAAACGCGAGAAAGGGCCGGAATCAACGGCGCAGGCGCACTGAGGCGGGCAGAAATGACTTTTCATGTCGACTCCTGATTCACAAGTGGAACGAACACACCAGGGAGGAGGGTGCGAGGCGCGGAGGGAATGAATTTACTCTGAAGATTCGAATATACTTACTTTCCACGAAGGAATTAATGGAGGGGAGACTTGCGTGAGCGAGACGAACAACGAAAAAAAACAATGCATTCGAGTAGAATCCGATCTGGCAACGAAAGAGACCATCTTGGAAGAGTCTTATTTTGGCCTTACATATGGTTAGAATGGAATCAATTAGCCATCCAGAATGTCGCTGAATAGGGTATGCCGATTTGGCTGATCGTGTGGAATGCGAGGGGAGTGTAATCACTACTGAGAAAAAAGCGGTGCAAAATCCCTTGAGAGCGGCCGGAGCGCGTGAGGCTCCGAGTCGCGTTCCCTTGAGACATGCGAAAACTATTGTAATAAGATTTCATTAGGCTATTTGATAACGATGACGTGACGGAAGGGAATAATGAAACACGGGTGATGCGGAAGACCACTGGGGAAAGAACCTGAATTTCAATCACACAGCCAACCAATGCGCACTTCACACACACGCATATAGACGTCGAGAAGGGGCAGACATTCACATACACGCAGCACATAGGCTGTACGAACGCAGCGGCGCTTCTAATGCTTTCGGTATCGCAACCACGTTGTCAGATCTGCGCGATGAGTGTTCGCGCCGGGCCACGTTCGCGCCAACGGCGTAAACAGTATTAAGCTACCGTAGCGAGCGAAGAAGCGAGGGGACAGCGGATATGAGCCGAAAGCAAGCAGCATTGCGGCTTCTCTCTGCCTAGCTTATCACCTCTACGTCTATGCAGATGTTTTTCGTCGTTATCTGCCAGCGCATGTAAACACTTTTATCGCTTGCCAACGAGACTACTCGTCTTCTACACGTACAGTCTTTTGTGAAGCACCGTACCTCTTCTTCAGATCGCATACACCGCTCCGCACCCCTCTCACCTTGGAACACTTTCATCTAGGCTCGCATTCGGAAGTTCACCTTCTGTTTGGTCAGCAAGGCCACGCCCCTTGCCAAATTTTGATCTCCACGTGGTTCATTTTGATCTATGTGCGCGTCGCCTAGAGGCGAGCATTAGCCTTTCGTAGTTGCGCGCACGCGACCTTATGCTCCAGCCGAGGATTGTCGGAAATTGAAGACTACAAGATGGACGTGGAGAAGGACGAAAATACGTCCTAGTGGCAATAACACACATAAACAAGCGCCCTCGTAGCAGTTTGCGCGGCCAAACACAACGACGGTACCTTTTTTGCGAGAGATTAAAAAACCATCACGATAGGCGGATAAAAAGTTGAACGTGTGGGGACAGCCGGTTCTGACTGTCCACAAGAAAACAACACGAGCCACGCGATTCTCGGCCGCTTACGCTCGCAGCTTTGACCGTTATCGAACTCGCTTATCTTCTGTAAACAAACAAACGCTGTTACATAAAACATGCGGCTGGCGGGAGTGGATACAAGTGGGAACAAGTGGCAGCAGAAGCACTCGGAAAGGAGAGCGGAAACTGTCCCGCTCACTTTGGACTCCAAAGGGGCGTCTGTTCGCATAAATTTCTCTTTTTCTCTCACCGTTGTCAAACGGACTGATCGAGCCGATCGATTGCCAAAAAACGCCGCTGATAGTCGCTATGCATCAGAGCAAAAATACCTGAGAAGGAAAAACGAACGAAAGAACGACTGACTGATTGCGGCGCTATTTATAGCCGCGGAGCCCATGGAGTACCGTATCTCTTATTCGACCGCGGCCTACCAGGCGGCTATCAACGGAGGCACCGCGAAGGTGAAGCTCCTCAAAATATTCGTTTTTTTCGCTGCGTTTGTTTTGGTTGCTGCATTCGGCCACTCGCCCGCAGCGCGTTCCCACGCGAAGCAATTTTAATAATTACGCCAACAAACACAGCTGATTGGTTAAGTAACCCGTGCGGAAAAGTGAAGAAGACTTGAACGGAGAATAAGGAGAAGGTGACGTGGGCGGGGTCGCCGGGTTGAGAGCAGCTCTGAAAGCCCTTTAAACCACTCACGCCCCTCAGAACAGACCGATAATGGGAACATTTGCGAATGTCTCCATTGTGAGTTGAGGAAAGCGCTGTATAACGGCTGGCTAGGACAGTACGTGAAAATAAACGAAAGTAGGACGGCAAAATTGCGCAAAGCAAACAAACAAATAACTGCAAAGTGGGCGTTTCAAGCGGGTCGAATCGCATCGGAAGCCACGGCGAGTTGGGCGGACAGGATCGATATAACTGACGACGGCCCCCATTTCTTCCAAGGACGGCCCCCATGCGCGTTTCTCTTTCAGAAGCTGGTCTAAACTGTGGATCCACATCCTTTCGAAAAGCAACAACACCAACGGACTCATTTTCACCATTGCCTGGCATGGCCACATTATGGTTTAACAACGCTTTTTTCACATTTGATCAGCTACCGATCACAGCTTACGACGCATTTCAACTGCTATTTAAGGGTTATCGCCAATTGTCTTCTGTCAGAACAGAAGCTCGCGGTTATTATTCTAAAAAGCCGATGTCACGCTCGGACAAAAGTGAAGCATTGTGCCCGTTAGCCTGAGTCTTTCCGTCAAACGAGTGTATAAATAAAAGTTCTCACGGCTGAAAGGCAAACAAAAAGAATTCGAAGACTCTGAAAATAGTAAGCTATGCCTGATGGATCAACTAACACACAGCGAAGACCTTCGTTGGGAAACCAAGAAAATGTCTTAAGCATGCCTTGTGAAGCTTCACGATGCTTGGAGCGCATCTATCTCCGGAAGTAAAAATCCTGCGGTGGGAAAATACAACTCCTGACATGTTTTCCATCGGCAACGAACATATTTTTATACACATAAATGTGCCTCTTTTGTATTTTTGTTCCCGTGTTTACGACTTCTTTTGCTATGGTGGGAACAACCCGCTACGTTTTCCTCCATTTTTTAGCTCTTTGTTCTCATAAATACAACTGTCCATGCTCATGAAGAGGGCCTGTGACGTCCCGAGAAATAAACAAACACCACTATTTGAGTGGCTACAAACTTGATTTTCTTTGCCCTTAATAGGAGATGCATGACAGGCTTCTATTCCGGAGGCGTCCTTCTTTTGAAACTGTCGAAGCAAAAAAGGTACTTAGAAATGAATTGGATGCATATTGATGATCGCAGGCTTGTATAAGGGAAACATTGCGAGAATTCGCTAACAGCCGGAACCCCTGATTGTCTGTGCGACTTACAAACAGATGGCAAAATGCGATAATTGTATTTTATTGTCGCAAATAGGCCATTGGAAGAACAAAAGTCGAACGTTTTGAGTGCCGTGGCCATGGACCATAACAAATCAGTTGAAACGCCGCGGCGAGCAGCGCCTGGCACAGGGCCGTAAAGTTACATTGGAGGGAAACAGTATAAAATGTCCACTGGCAAGGAGCGAGAGGGGCGCCAAAAACATCGGCGCCGCGTACAGGGCAACGTGCCAGAAGAGATCGCTCTGGGGACAGTGCGACAAACGGAAGGAAACGGAGAAAGTGGCGCCGCTGAGTGCATTGTCCTATTACTATTCAGATGGAAACCAGTTGTCGACATTGGCCTCTCCCTCGTTCGTTGCCTCCACGCTCTTCTAACTCTGCGCGCTACCGAACGTCTTGACAAACGTGGACCAATTCCAAATATGGAGGCCGCTGGGTAAACAGTGATTACGTGCCGATTGTGGTAACCGCTCTACAAATTCGACCCTACTCTATATTTGAAATGGGTTCAGTTTCTGGGTACAATTCCTTTCGCACTTATGCTGTCTACGTCGATTTTAAGTTTCTACGTGGTTTTTATCCTCCTAAGATGCATAGCATAATTGCCACCTATTGGGCGACAAAGTGGAAATGTCCACAGTGGAAAAGTTCAGCTACAATTTGAGGGAAAGTGCACAGAATGGCGACTGAAAGAACTACACAAACCACATCGAACCTTGGAATAACGTTGCACACACACAATCAAAGCGGTATTATTCCCCGAATTGTGACCAAGTCGCTCAGGGACAAAGGCTGAAATCAACCTCTTTTTTTGATCTGAGACATCATAGTAGTAATTATGTTCTGAAACAATCTAAAAAATGGCAACTTCGTTACGCTGGCAACAAACAACCACTTACAATGCCTTTGTCATACTTTGAGGGGACGCAAGCATAAAATGTTACATTCCGCTAACCTACTTACTCCAGTAAATTAATCTGATCTGTGGAAAAACCATCATAGGAATTCATGAAATTGAGTTACGAGAAAATTGCTTTTTAGTGGTAATGCGGCGTGACAGAGCTATTATTGGAACAGTTAGTAGTCGAAAATCAGTCTGAAAAAGGCTGAGTTTCAGTGATTCCTGCGCAACTAAGTAGTCATGGCAGCAACCATCCGTCCGTCCAATCGATCAGCAGGCGCTGTAGAGTGAGGGAACGAGCGAGAAGTAGAAAAGACACAACGCCATGAAGACAAACAGAGCGACGTCGCCATCCGACCATAGCCGACGGCGATGCGACCGGGTGCCACGAAGACTGACGACCATGCTCGAAGCAGAGGAGTCAAAAGGGTCGAAGCCTGAAAGGGACGTGGCGACCACATACTAAAAGCGTGTGAAGCTCGAAACCGCCGAGGATCTGCTTCTGACATTTCATCTGATCTTATTTTCCAGATTTATTCAGATTGAAAAATACTGAAGGGTCACTTGTCGCCAAACACGTAAAGTGATTGGAACGTAAAGTGATTCGTCAGTGGTAACCGAAGAAGAGCAAGGAGAAGGAGAAACAGGCTGTCACACCCTATATGGCATAAAGCTTCATTTGTTCTTCGAGATCGCCCTTGTCCTGTAGTCCGAATTTGTCCCCTTGTGCCTTCATGAGTGAGTAAATCGACTCCAATTGTTGCTGCTTGATGTCACTTTCCTAAACCATTGTATAGGGGAAAGGTCCGTAAGGGCACGTTACCTCTTTACGCTGTTCCTGAGTCATCGCTTGCTCCAAAATCTTTGTTTTAGCTCGCAGCTCCGCTGTTGCCAATTTTCCATGCAACTTTCCGAGCGTTTGGAGGATGTCAACGGTGGTTTCGTAATCGCTTTCCATGTCAAACAGCATTTCCGAGGTGCCGTTCCCATCAATGTCTTTCAGTTCAACGACCTATAAGTCCCAATTAGAGGTGTCGTAGAAACAACCTAAAACCTTTTTCGGCATGTCCTCTTGGTCTATATCGTTGTCATTTTCGTCGTTTACGTTCTCTACAAGAACAACCATATTACGTTGAGGATTGTATGCACAGCAGTCATACATACCATTGTCGCTGTAGGTTACATCTTCGTTGCTGTTTGTATCTTCGTTGTGCTTCTTAAAGAACATCCGCCTTATGAGGTAGAGAAGAACTAAACCAATTATAGCGGTGAACGCATGATAGAACCCGTCGGAGTAGCGAAGTTGTGAGAGTAGGCTGACGCCAGAACTGACGAATGTCATCTCTGAAAAATAAATAGAGAGAACGTCTTGGCGTCCATGTTTTCCAGTCGCGCGAAATGAGTGGCACACACACACGGATTCTCGCACGCCACCATCCCAATCGCAAATAGTTCGCGCTTTTAGTTACCATAACTACCGCGGATGAGGCCAAAGGATTAAAGTGCTCCAAATCCTCATGCGTCGGCAGGTCAATAAGGAAATTGCCCCATCCACGAAAAAGCTTTCGTGGCCAACGACAGTTACTCAGGAGAGAAGAAGTAATTGGAACATGTTTACATATGGTTACAATTGGCAGTGTCCATCAGCGATATTTTACAAAAGAAGAGTGATTGTGACCATTTGGGAAAATGAAAGATGCTTTACACTCTGGCAAGATTCTTCGGGGTACAGTGGTCACTGATTCAGTCCATCTATTCTATATTTGCCTCTCTCGCGTAAGCAAAGGAGGTATTATGTGGCCTAGATTTAATCATGACGCGTTTCGAAGATAAACCTAAAACGGTGGATTCCTCAAAATAGTCTGGCTCAGGACATAGATGCCTTAAGAATAATCCGTTCATTAGTGTAATTCAAAAAAGCCTGCAGAGAGACAATGCTACGAACGCATCGTTCGAATAGAGCCTAAATTGAATATATTGTGATGCGATAGTAGTGGTATACGGAGGTACGATTTTATATTTAAGGTCCCTTTGTGGGTTGGGATTCGGGTGGCCGAAATGTTGAACACAAGGTAAGACCACTACCGTAAAGTTCAAGTTTTGGAATTCCATGCCTTTCAGTAAAAAAATCTTTATTTTTATATTTCGCTGTAAACAACGTTAAAACAGCATTTTTACGTCGTTTCGTGTGAAAAGTTACTTGGCCGACATTGTTCGCTCACCAGTAGAGGGAACTGCGAAAATTTCGTAAAATATGACATGTCAGAAACTTGCGATTAAATGAAGGATACTTGTAATTTCAAAGAACCCTGCACACCGATCACTTATCTGACGAAAAAACGTTCAATTAGTCTATCACGCAGGCTTTGCGGTATTCAGATAGGTTGAATGCTTGTTCATACTGCTTATGCATCTATTTAGGACGGAGTGACCGTGCGGAAGACAGTTTTCCACAAATATATGTGGCAGCGACCACACACAGCGGGACGATTTCGCACCCCGGTCTAGAAATCTTTGAAAATTCAACACAAGAAGATTCTGAAAAAATTCAAATAGGACCCAGTCGCGACAGCGGCGAAAAAAGCGAGCGCAATAGAAGGACATTTCTGCGCGTCTTCGTTTTAGTGTCTGGATCGAATCTGTTGAATCTAGCCGAATATTAAAAATGTCTTATTCAGCTGCGGTTTCCAGTCCAGCTTGTGAATCTGGATGATAAACAACGAGATACAGATGCTGGCAATCAATTTTTATGTCATCTCCTGTGAAAGGTTTCCAAATAATTAGTCGTTGCTAGTGCGTCTTTGTCATCACAAAGAATATTCTGACCGCTCTTACCGTGTGATTGTTGAAAGTGCAACTTCCTGTCTGTGGTGCAGAGCTTGTCGGTCCGCTTGCAACCTCGAGCTCTGATTGTCGCTCGTTCGTCTTAAGATCTCGGTCGGAAATATCCACGTTATGATCTGGCAGCTTTAGTCTGAAAAACTCTCGACGAGTCACCTGTACGCCTACCGTGTTTCATCGTGACGAACGTGCGATAGTTGCAGCACCTTCCTTGCGGTATTTTGTATACCTCGTCGAGTGCCTACTAACCTTTCTCAACTTTTACCGCTGGCTCATTTGGTATTTGTGCTGTTGTCCAGATAAGGATATATCATCAAGTTAACGTCGTTCTTTCTTTTCAGTAGCCATGCCCAGGGTGCTCATGGTTGCAGAGAAGCCCATGCTGGCAGAAGCAATAGCAAAAATCTTGTCGAATCACACTAGCAAGAGTAGAAGAGGTTGGTGGAAGATGTGTTTTTCGCTGTAACGTAAGTTTAGGTTTAAATGGAGCTTGTTCGATTCACGAATTTCCCGGAAGATTCATGGGCAAGAACGCTACTTTCAAAGTTACGAGTACGTGTGGCCATGTAATGAACTTGGACTTCGAACCGCAGTATAATAATTGGGATAGAACCGATCCAGTTGAACTGTTTGATGCCAAAAGCGAAAAGGTGGAAGCCATAGCGAAATTGAGGATGAATCACGTGAGTTGCAATAATACTAATAAGTGATATATCGTGTCCACTGGGCTGTTTTAGTTTTTGGCGACAGAAGCTGCTGGATGCGATTATCTTGTCCTTTGGCTGGACTGTGACAAAGAAGGAGAGAACATTTGCTTTGAAGTGATAGATGCCGTACGCGGTAAAATGGCTTGGCCTGATCGATCACGTTACATGGATTATGTCTATCGGTACAAGCACATTACCTGTGTCTCTGAGCGTCTCTGTCACATTTCAGAGCTCACTTTTCCGCTATTACTGACAAGGACATCAAGGCAGCTATGGACACGTTAGGCAGACCAAATCTGAATGAATCTCTTTCTGTTGATGCACGACAGGAGCTTGACTTGCGTATTGGTTGCGCATTTACACGTTTTCAGACGAAGTACTTTAATGTGAGTTTCCGTGGTAATGCAGCTTCCATCCACATGCAATATAATTTTAGGGAAAGTATGGTGATCTCGATAGTACCTGTATCTCTTTCGGTCCATGCCAAACGCCTACTCTGGGTTTTTGTGTCACCAGACACGATAAGATAGCGCAATTCAAACCCGAAACCTACTATGTAGTGAAAGTAACTGTGGACAGTGACTCAACGATCCCTCTGAAACTGACTTGGCAACGTGGTCGAATTTTTGATCAAAGCGTTTGTACACTCTTTTACGAGAGGGTGAAACGTTTCGACAAGTTAAATGTTCCTGTGGTTGACGTGAGCAAGAAAGACGGGATAAAGGAACGCCCTAAAGCATTGAATACAGTAGAACTGCTTCGAGTAGCAAGTAGCTTCCTTGGAATTGGACCTGCCCAGACCATGTCTATTGCGGAACATCTATATACTCAGGGGTACATCAGTTACCCTCGTACGGAAACCACAGCATATCCGGCTAACTTTGATCTCAAGAACCTACTTCTGATGCAAATGCAAGACCCCAAGTGGGGAGCAATATGCAGAGGGGTAAACCGGTAGATTCTTTTGTATTGAATTGATAATGATGTTTTTAGATTGTCGCTTCAGGAATAACTACACCAAGGAGTGGTGAAGACAAGGGAGACCATCCTCCGATCACTCCAATGAAGCCTAATGACGGTCGGTTGAGTGGCGGTACGTATTAAGTGAAGCTTTGTGTGTGATTGGGCCATTTTCCAGATCACTTGCGAATTTATGACTATGTCAACCAACACTTCATTGCAACAGTTATGCGCACGTGTCGTTATGCAACGACGACGATCAAGTATGTTTTCCTTTTTTCTACTTTCATTTACTTTAATTATTCAACTTGCAGGTTTGTGATTGGCGGGGAAGAATTTACTGTTGCAGGCAAGAAAGTGATCGATCCTGGTTTTACGGAAATCATGACGGGGCAGGCGATTTCTAGGAACGAAACTGTTCCTAACGTAGTTGTTGGGGATATGTTTACCGTCAAGTAATTTGACCGATGTAGTATTTGCTCTTAATGCAAACATAATAGGGATGTGTCCATGCTTACTGACAAAACTGGACCGCCGGAATATTTGACTGAATCCGAGCTTATTACCCTCATGGAGAAACACGGAATCGGTACGGATGCGTCGATTCCTGTTCACATAAACACAATTTGTCAACGCAATTATGTTACGGTACGCTTATGTGGCGTTGATTTATTTTATGACACGGTTACAGGTAGAAGCGAATAGAAAATTGGTCCCAACAAAGCTGGGCATAGCACTGGTTCACGGATATCTGCGCATTGATCCCGAGTTGGTCTTGCCCACAATGCGTTCGGAGGTGGAAGCGCAGCTGAATTTGATAGCTGCTGGTAAAGCCAATTTTAACGATGTAAAGAACCATGCTTTGGATATGTTCAAACAGAAGTTTGTACACTTCGTCGAAAATGTAAATGCAGTTGATTCGTTGTTTGAAGGTAAGATTTTACATAATGAAGATTCATTTACGCGATTATATCCGTTTAGTATCTTTTACGAGTCTTTCGGAAGCGGGAAGACCTTATTGCCGGTGTGGAAAATGTAAAAGGTTTATGAAGCTTGTGGAATCACGCCCTCAAAGGTTGTACTGTCCTTCATGCCATGTAAGTACTTTAGTACTGTTTCCATGTTACTCTGTTGCTTATTGTAGGATACATATAGCTTACCTGGAGGCAGGGATGGAGTTATAAAAACCTTTGGTGAAAAGAAATGTCCTTTGGATGGGTTTGAATTGCTGTACTGGCAAGGACCTGGTGGGAAACTGTCCCGTTCATATCCCTTCTGTCCGTATTGCTACAGCAACCCACCATTTAAAGGAATGCGGAAAGGTGTGGGATGTAACGAGTGCTCTCACCCGACTTGCATTAACTCCTACATGTAATTTCATAACAAAGTTAAGTTTTACCTATAAACTATTAATTTAGGCGCTCTGGTGTGGTGCAATGTCCACAGAAATGTGCGGACGGCTGGGGCATCATGGTTTTCGATCCACTTTCCGGTCCGAAGTGGAGATTATGCTGCAATAGATGCCCAGCAGTTATCGGAATATTTCCAGGAGCCAGTAAGGTGTCAGTCAATAACCAAAAATGTAAAGAATGTGATGCGCTCTTCATAACTGCCGAATATCGCGATGCGGTAATTCTAACTGTTTTTGAGACAGTTGCAATAGAATCTTTGTAGGAGAAAGCTCCCTTTGGCGAAACTACCTTCACCGGATGTGTATTCTGCAACGAGGCTATCTTCGCTACCTGTGTCAACTTGAACCATGCGCACATGAGTGTGGAGATGAAGCGTCACTTCGAGCAAGCCGCAGCCAACTCAAGCCGAGGAAGAGGCCGGGGCCGCGGTCGCGGACGAGGCTCTCGTGGTAGAGGTCGTGGTGGAAAAAGATAATAGCACTGTAATAAGCAATTTGTTTGACTTTGTTAATCGGGATAATCTCCCATTTGTTTGACTCAATTCCAATAAAATGATGCATCGGACACTTTGACTAGTCTTGACTACTCGGTAGCGTGGCCCCGGATACTAATGGATTATCGACTGCTCTGTGTGCGTACTGATATGTTGATCAACACAACAGAGACGAAGATCTAACAGTGATTGACTAAACGTAGTCATTAGGTGTGGGAAATATCGCTCGGGTTCCCGGATGGAATTGCATCGTATTGCTGATCTGAATTGGAAAACTCTTATTGCATCACCTTACAGTTCTGATCTGAGCGCCGGTCCGGACGTGACCTATGGCGTTTACTTTTTCGCTCATAGCGTTTTGTCGCGTCGTGTCGTTTACGACAAATGCGTGGATTTTTTTTCTTTCGTCATTCTTAGCTTTTCATTGAATTTGGCTGAGAAAAGACTTATTATATTCTCTCAAGTTGATGATAACTTTCAGATTGACCTAGGCAATATGTCTTGGTTATTTGGAATGAAGGCGCAGGAAACTGCTATACCTCCCGAGTTCAGTGGAGCAGCTGGAGCAGGTTATCTATTTTCAAAATCATCTTTTAGTCATCTGTCTCATTGTAGGTGGTAGTGCGGATCCCACAAAGCCCAACTCCCAACCATCGAAGGATGCTGCTGGCAGCAAAATGGCGTACTCATTTGATTCAACTGCTCTTGAACGTGCTGCGAAGGCTGCTCGAGACCTGGAGACGTCCAAGAATGCGAAGGAGGTTTTGGAATTGTCTCGGCTCCAAGAAATTACTCGGCAAAAAGAAGTTGAGCAACAGACAAAGGTTCTTCCTGGCCTCTATTTATTTTGAACATTCTCCTTCCGTTATTTTTAGCAATTGGAGGCACAAATTCAAGCAATGAAGTCTGACCATCAACGCGTTGCTGAAGAAGAGCGACGCAAAACTCTGGTGGAGGAGACTAAGCATGCTCGGTCGGTATGTAGATGCAATACTTGTCGATTTGCTCACTCCTTGACATTTTAGCGTGCTGACTATCAAGATCAGCTTGCTCGGAAGCGCGCTGAAGAGGAACTTGCGCTGAAAGCACGCATGCAAGAGGAAAGTCTCCGAAAGCAAGAGGAATCTGTTAAGAAACAGGAAGCGCTCAGAAAAGGTTCTTAAGGTGTTCACTAATTATGGTAATATCCGCCTTTCAGCTACCATTGAACATGAGCTAGCTTTGAAGCATAAATACGACTTAGAGAAGGTGGAGGCCCAAACTAAGGCTCAAGCCAAGGCTGCCCGGGAAAATCGTGATGTAAATTTGGAGCAGCTGCGCGCTCATGAGGAAGAACACCGCAAGACCGTTGTAGAACAAATTAAGTAGGTTCCTTTTAAGGGTTAGCGGAATGCTAAATACCATTTTTTTAGAACAAGTGGAGCGGTTATCGGGGCCGGCCTGAACGAATTTTTGAACGATAAGAAAAAGATCGTAGCTACTGTGAGTTTCTACTATTCAATGAATTCTTACATGTGATATATCTTCAGGTTGGTGGACTCACTGCTTTGGCTGTTGGGTGGTATGCCGCCAAGCGAGGTACATCAGTGACTGCTCGATTTATAGAAGCTAGGCTGGGCAAACCAAGTCTTGTGCGTGATACGTCTAGAATTACTCCTATAGAGACGATCAAACATCCCATTAAAACGGCACAGCGACTCTTTAGAAGAGCTGATGATCCTCTCAAAGGAGTTGTGTTGAGCGTACGTTATTTGTATTTTATAGCCATTTCCCAGTTTGTTTGTAGCCCGCTTTGGAATCACGTCTTCGTGATGTGGCTATAACCACAAAAAATACAAGGAGGAACCATGGGCTTTTCCGCAATGTTTTGTTTTATGGACCTCCTGGTACCGGTAAAACGCTGTTTGCCAAGGTAATAACGCTTAAACGAAGACAATGCAAACTTTTTTCGTTTAGAGTCTTGCTCAACATTCCGGCTTGGACTATGCTATTATGACTGGTGGTGATGTAGCCCCCATGGGACCGGATGGTGTATCTGCAATTCATAAAGTTTTCGACTGGGCTGAAAGTTCTCGTAATGGGTAAGTATTACATGAAAAACGTCGTGTTGCTTATTCTGCAGTATCCTTTTAGCCTTATCCTATTCATTGATGAAGCAGATGCGTTCTTGCGCAAGCGTAGTACTGAACAGATTAGTGAAGATATGCGGGCAATGCTGAATGCCTTCCTTTACCGTACCGGTACGCAGTCTCGCAAATTTATGCTTGTTGTGGCTAGTAACCAGCCAGAACAGTTTGATTGGGCCGTCAACGATCGCTTGGATGAACTTGTTGAGTTCGCTTTGCCTGGTTAGCTTTTGTGCATTGCACACTTTTCAACACGTTTTTTAGGAGTCGAAGAAAGAACCCGCATTTTGCTTCAGTATTTCAAACAGTATATTGCTGACGCGGCGACGTCTGGATCGAGAAAGGAGAGACTGAAGCTTGCCGATTTCGACTGGATTGCTAAGGTTGAGGAAGTGGCAAAAGAGACTGAAGGCATGTCTGGCCGTGAACTTTCAAAGTTGGTCATTGGCTGGCAGGTTAGTTGCTGTATTCTCTGTATAAAAAACAAAACTCTTTTGTAGGCGTCGGCTTATGCCTCGGAGGACGGAGTTCTCACTACTTTTATGATCGATCGCAACGTTAAGGAAGCTATGATCCAGCACGCTCGCAAGATGGATTGGCTTGCGAGAGAAAAATCGACGACCTCTTCTCAATGAATGAACTAGGCGTTACTAGGTGTTAGGCAACGATGCACACATCGCGTTTGATTTGTCTTAGGTGTTACTCCATTTCCCCCTCTGGTTTTGTGATTTCCCGCCCCCAATTGATTCTGTTATGTTTGTTGTTGAGATATTGATTGTTTTCGATATATCACCGATTTCGATGCACTTGCTGAGCTGTTTCTTACATACGGGGGCTGATTTTCCTTTAAAGGAGATGATGCTGGAGGGAGCTCGCTCCTGAATCGGAGGAGTTACTTCTCTACTCCGAAGACATCCTCCTTGACTCCGAAGATCTCCTTCCTGATTCTATCGGCGTGTTTATTGACTCCCTGACGCTACTTCTTGACTTCAAGATTCTACGGACAGTTTGAGAAAAAGGTCAATTTGAAGAAAATGAAAAATAAGTTACAGTTTGAGAAGAAGTAATACTTCTTAAGTCAAGCAAAATAATCTTACCAAAAAATAGTCTAGTGATGGCCCGCACCTACGCTCAGCTTTAGGCCTGGCTAATTTTCTGATGTGCTTCAAGAATGTGTTTCGACTTTGATTCTGGGTACCTGCAGTTTTTTCTACGCTCGACGTTGGCTCTGGCTTAGGCTTTATGCTTTTTTCGCTTGTCGTGCAACGGACATTTTCTACCACTCATTGTTAAGTGGTTCCTCGTTCTTCTTGACTCTGAAGACCTTTCTCGACACCTGCTTCTTGGGTGCTGAAAATACCGAAAATGCTCCAGATACCGAACTACTGAGAATGCCCCGAATACCGAGCCGGTGCCCTGACTACGAGAGTTTTTTTCGTGTGGGATGTTTTCCCGCATTGGAAAAAGTGGCCCTCTCGTGCGCCCGTCATATTGTGTTTGCTTGATTTGTCATCCGCCAATTTTTTACAGAGTGTTTGGAACTTCTCATAAGATTCCTGCTATGAGAGTCTTTGTGATTTGGCGCTCAAGGCAGCCCCAAAAAATCTCGAAGATCGCCGGAGACGTGAAGTCCAAGGAGAAAAAGGCCGGCGGAAAGAAGCGCAAGGCGAATAAGACTCCGTCCAACGCCATCTGCATCCACCGTGTGCTTCTTGAGCAGTTTTTGTTTAGGTTCATTCGAACTTGCACATCTCCTGCGCCACGACGATCATCCAAGCACGCCGTTTCCGAAGGCGCGAAGGCCATCTACCGTTTTGTCGGACCGAAAGCCGCGGAATATGTCGCCAACCCACTCATAATCCAACAGCCCTCTTTAGGGCCACATTTTGTGAATAAAACAGCGCTACAGTAGCTACAGTCCATTAGTGCGTTCCAATTTGCACAAGAGCCCGGAGCTCAAAGCGACACCGATCACTTATCGGCGTTTTGTATCGGCCATACAGTTTACAAATGACCGATGGAACGGCGCAACAACAAACGGCATGCACAGGCTCGTCTAATTGTCGGCAATGGTGTCGTATCCGCGGTGACATCCTACTCGCGTTCGTGTGATGGTCTCTGGGCGGCACTTGGTCATCGTGCCCAGCACGTGGCGGGCGAGATGCGAGCGAACGAAGCCGCGGTGACGTCGCACCAGACAAGTCGGTGCACGCCGATATCGTACCTCGTTGCACGAGCTGCGGAAGAGAGGAGTCCGTCAGACGATGTTTATTGTTTTCGTTGGGCGACGGCCTAAAGGGTGACTGGCCATCGCTGGTCAAAGGAATGACAAAGGAACGACGGCGGTCACAGCGACGGTGGCCGTTGCGTCGATGTGGCACTTGATCGGCTGGTACCAGACGGAGGAGCGCAACAGTTCGTCGAAAGCTCTTTAATCAGCGCTACGCGAAAGTTACAGACAGCGAAGCATTCACTCGCCTCGACGGGACACGCATGCCTGTGCCGCAAATGCACTTTTTGAAAGGGCACAGACTGTTGCACCCGATGTCACCCTTTCCAAACCCTCGTTCGGAACAGTTGCTCGGGTCGGGCATGGGTCATTGATGCTTTCCCGGAGGAAGCGGCCGCTCAGGGTTAGATGTTGTCGTATTTAGAGGCACCGTATTACACTGTTGACAGTCGAACTGCAGTTTTCCCCGCATTTTTGCTCATTTGAAGCTTTGAGGGAATGAGGCAATCGGGTGCCCTGCAGCCCATGATGTGCATTTCCGTACGTGTCCTGCCCCCTGGAAATGACCTTTTTTACTTGTTGTCCTTGTGACGCTAAGGGGTTTTCGTAGAAAAGGTGAGAATGGTCAAGCCCCTTTTCAGACACAATTTTGAGGAATGATAATCTAATCTAGGGAGCTTATTTTCAGAGGCAAAACGTGGAGATGCAGAATTGGGGTAACTGTGGGGTCGGGGTTTGCTCCGTGCCAGTCCTTCGGACGGCCGCGCACGCGCTCGTGCTAGGTACAGCCGATGTGTGCTGCCCATCGCCGATAGCACTATTTCTTCCTCTTTTCGCATCGCGCTCTCTTCTCCCGCTCGCGTCCCTCGTTCCGTAATCTCCCTCTGTTCTCCCGATGGCCACGATATTTCTGTGCTCTCTGTGCCGCTCTCCTTCGGGACAGTGCTCTTTGACGCACTGTCTGCCACACATGCCCACGCTATTTTTCTCCGACCGCCGTCGAATGCTCTCCATTTGCGACAGTCCCTCCCCACAGCGTTCCCGCTGTTTTCTTTTCTCACGTTCTCTAGCCGTTCGTCTCGCCGTCAAATGACCGCTGTCGGGGTGGAGCGTCGCCCGCGGCGCCAGGCAGTTCACGACTTCGTGGTGGATCGCGAGTGGTGGCAGTGGTCAATCTCTAGATGGCACTGTCATATCCAACTCTAATTTTGTATTCCCTGCCCAACGCCTCACTCGGATATAAGTGCTTACAGGGGGCGATATTCGTTTCAAATGCATCGGCTTCTGCGTGTCTGCTCTGACGCTCTGCATAAAGTGGTTCCATCGGCGATTCATTTCACTGACCTCTTGGGGACACATCGGTGGAACCGTGAGAAGGCGCGCGATTTGCTGTATGGACGCGGTGGACTATCTTAGTCCGTGATCTACTGTCTTTTTCGCAAATTTAAGCATGTTCCCTTTTTGAATGTCATCTAAACACGGGTGTGCGTTGACCTTGGAACCCTCCTTCGCTACATTTCAATTAAACCCACGGCCTGCACTGAACTGAGCTCGAACCGCGGTCATTCAACTTTTTTTGCGACTCCTCATTTTCGATGTAACGCACTTATTCCAAATACGCTTCTTCGCGGTGTTTAAAGTACTCGGCATTTCCGTAAGGGGAGGTCCACATTGTGCGCTATCGTGTCCGCGTGCGTAATTTACGTTCAGTTTGCATCCGTCGTGGCAAAGATTAGTCGTACCGAAGACAGAGTGTAAATGACCACCCTCATGTCAGAAGTGTTAAATAAACGCCGAGCAAGTTTTTTTCATGTTTTTTTGTGGCCCGGACGGATTGACGGACGCGTCCGCTCTCCAGTTACATTAGTGAGATGTACGTTTTTCAGACGGAGACACGCCGGTCTAAGGACTAGGCAAACGAGCGAATGCCTTCAAGAGTGTCCAATGACAATTTAGAAGGTGTTAATTTTTTGCACACCGGTCTCCATTCGGTACCGTATTACTTGGCGGAGCAGCTCGATTTTACATGGAGAGTTTTAGGCAAAGGAGCGCATATTGCCACAGGATATGCCGCCATCTCCTCCAGACTCCCAAAAATCAACCAATCCCTGGGCAGAGGCAGATAGTACAAAGCATCAGCCGACATGGAGTAACTCCAGCAATACTGTGGTTCCGACGAAGTTCTCCTTGGGGGAACGCAAAAACTGTGTCGCCAAAGTATGTGTCAGCCTCCCGGAAGGCACGGTCACCGAAGTCACCATCTTCAGCAACGAGGATCAACATCTGGCGGTGAGAGTCTTATTCTGAGTTTCTCCGAGCATTGTCCGTTCAGAACCTGGCAATCGGTTCGTCATTCCTCAAGCAGCTGCACGGGAAGAGTGTGCAGACGTTTCTGCTTCATGCCTTCTGTGGAGAACCCTTTCGGCAGATGTTTGCACGCATCGAATGGTAAGTCCTTACCAGGACGGAAATGTCCTATCAGCGAATGGTGATACGGTAGACGGCGAAAGAGATAGATAGAGAGTGGGAGAGGGTTGCACTTTATTTGCTGCCACCTCTGCGCAATCAGGTTGACCTGCGCGTTGCAGGCAGTGCCATGTGTCCTTAGTTGACCGACACACAGCGCGGTTGTTATTGTTGATTGCGCGCCGGCGCGGCGATAGCCACCAGTCTGTTTTGCAATTCCCCTATGCGGACACGTTCCGCCCATCGGTCGTACCCCCTCATGTCCTGTCCCTGCCAGCCGCCTCTTGTGACCGGCACCTTGGCACCCGCTGATAACGCCTAAGGAAAGCATTATCAGCGAACCGTCAACACCAAAACAAACGACCCTCCACTGTTCCGTTTCGCGCACAGTGTCGGTCATTCCGCCCGTCCTCGTGCCACCTAGTGCCTACTGTCGCCTCTCCCCCTTCCTCCGCGCCCGTCGATCAGCGACGTCGCCGCCTCAAGAGCTAACTTGGAGGCGGCCCTTTTGCGGTCTTATCGACGCGCTCGCGGCTTGCAACGAGTGGACACCGCCGCGGCTGGTCCCTGGGCGACTGACCACTACAAACAGCTGATTAGCTATACGCCGTGCCGAGCATAGGCCGAGACCCAACCCTCGAGCTATAATCGATTCTGCCCGAGATCCCAGTTACATTGTTCTATGTTGCAATCCGTTTCAGTGGTGGCTTCGTTCGTCCATATGAACTGTTCTGCCAGTTCGTGAAGCGTGAAAAGTGGACGTCCACTGGGATCGCCATCATCGAGGTGGTCGCCTTGCGTTCTGCTTTCGGGCCCTCAATTGGATTACTGCCATCGTCTATCAAGTTTACCACTCGTCATAATACCTCCGGTGCTATCGTCTTCATTGATGCAACGTGAGTCACTTTATCGTTTGTGTCAACCCCTCAACCGACTGCACACGCATATTCGTAATCCAGAGCTGACCAACCCTTTCGGTGACAATAGAACTTTTTTAAGAACGATTCAAACGGGAGTTGTGGATGCGCTGAGCGCTGTTCGATATGCAAAACCCTTAGCTGCATGCATCAGCCTAGTCTGGTACCAGTTTTGCATCGATCGAACGCACTCGGGGTACTCGCACCGTTCGGACCGGACACGCTCCCCTTCTGCCCCTCTGTTACGACATTTAGTAACAAAGCTCATTTTGTTTCGTACATCAACCCAGCCGCTCCAACTGACCACACTTTGCACTTATCACGCAGCGACCGTTCTGTCGTGGCCGGCGCACTCTCGCACTCGCGCGCTCTCTCGCCGCATGGTCCGCTCTCTGGAGGCCGGTCCAGCCGGCTGGTTTGTCTGGCTTTGTGCAAGAGAATGGAGCGGGCGAGGAAAGAGTACCCGGTCTGTGAGACTGCAAGGTGAAAGCGGGGTGTGCACTCCGCGGGCGCTGACCACGCATTCAACCCACTCAGTCTGCTGAAATTATCCCACGATCTTTTTGTTTGAACTGTGTTTTCACCACGTTCCAGCGAGTGACTGTGCGCACGAGCCCCTTAAACTCTGCAATTTGCGTTCGTGTCGCCTAGAACCGTTGTTTCAGGAGCATCCCCGTTCTCGGTCATTTTCCCAGCGAGCTGACAGGAAAGTCACTGTTCTCCGTAGTTCACGCCGAGGACGCAAATCTAGTCAAGCAGTTCCATCACGCCCGTAAGGATCTGCGTGTCTGACCGCCGCTAAAGGCTCATTTCAGTTCTGCACAACGGAGGCAAGGTAGTCTTAACCGAGTGCCTGCGACTCATCGCGTACAACGGAAGTATTGTGTGCATACGTTCTGAGTGGGCTGCCTTCATGAATCCGTGGTCTCGTCAGTTGGAGATGATCGTCGGTCGCCACCTGCTGCTCTCTCAAACACCTATCGGAGACGCTGACGTGTTCGCGGAGCCCTTTCACGGAAGACCCCTTGCGATCCCCACCGAGGATATCGCTGAGCATGATCGCTACATCAGAACTCTTCTCAAGCAGACGATCCCTCGGAAGGAGCGAAGTGGAACGGCCGTGAGGCACGTAAACCCCAACGCCATTGATCCCTACCATTCACTGGAACAAGTGCATTTTGATAGGCTTGTGGGGACACTCAACACTCGCTCAGAAGCACAACAGACGGCCATGGTAAGGCACAACACAAAATTCTTAAATTACGTTTTTCTTGCCTTTAGAATCCTAATGATGCAGCTCTGTACGACCCTACACTTGATGCTTCTTCATCTCCAGTCAGTGCGTCACTCCCTCTCACTTACAATCAAGTCCGTTTTTAATATTGAGGAGCCGTGACAATCTTGATTTATCTTCAGATTAACTGCCTCGAGAACGTACACCGATTGCTCAAGAGCCAGAAGGCCGCTCTCGACGAAGCGTCCCGCGTAGATGGAGATCAGTCTAGTCACGAATCCCCCTCTAACGTTGAACGAGCTGCCCCAGCTCCTCCTGTTTCCACTGTGCCTTTAACCCGCGATATCCTGCAACAGCACACTCAGAAGTGGGAACAAGAATACAAGGATGCCTGGAAAAAGCGCCTTAATCTCAAGCGGTCTTATCCGGTACGTTTCTTGTCGAATGTAAAATGTCTATCCGGCTACGTTCGTTACAGTACCCTAACGAAATCCCGTCTGTCTCGTCGGAGAGCAAGATCCACCGACCCGAGAAGCTTCCTAAAGTCCGAGTAGCGTCTGACCCAACCTCCGAATATATCAGCAACTACCAAGCACAGTACTTGACAGCCGTAAGTGAGGGTGCTGGCGACTCGAAATGGACTTTCCTGTTCAGATGAACGCCAACGTCCAGTCACCACTCACCTCTCCAGACTTATTCTACCATTCTCTTAACTATTCCACTGCCAATCAAACGCCATACTGCTCCGTCATCCAAAACGGTTCATTCCACTCCCAACACTCCCAGCTCGCGAAATCACTGCCAGTCGCGGGCCCTCTTCGGCCGAAAGAAAGCGGAGCACTTCAGATGAGTCTCGCGCACTGTCTCCAGCCCTCCGCACAGTCGTGCGAGAGGACTGAAGACGTGCCTGAAGCCAGTGCCAGTGTCGCTTTGGTCCAAGAAGCCGCTTAAATATTTCTTCCTCATATCGGGTGTTTAAGTGAACGCCGGGTTTCTTTTCTTGTAACTCCTACAATGATCGCCTTTCTCTCCTCCCTACCGTTCATTCAGCAAGTGTGAACCCGCCGATCTCAATAATAATAACTGCAATTTAACGTAATAATTGTTAATTGTTGTTTTTCATCGAAATTTCAAACTGCCGCTTTTTAATGTGATATTTCTGTTTGCCGTGCGAGTGTCGCAAATAAGGGTTTTCGGGTGGTCACTTGATGCATGGACGTCCTCCTATCCGTGCTTTCTTCTCTCCTCTTATCTCTCTGTGTCGTTGTTTTGTAACCTGTGTAGTTGTAGTTCTCTTTCACGTTGGCGTATACCTTGCAGCCGACTGTGTTCTCACACCAAATCGTCTTTCTCCACCGGAGCGAGCCGACTGACCATGCACATCAAAGTGCGCATCGGCGTCGCTCCGTCACAGTTGTATACATGTTGTAGCTTCACTGTGTCTTCGTATCTTCGTTTCTACAGTGTATCTATTCAGTTCATTTCCATTACCGAACGTTCTTTCAGCGCTTGACCATTCGTGGGAGCGCGTCTTCCTTGACTTTCTCTGACTTATTGTTTCCGATATTTATTAAAGTGGATTAAATGCAACCCTCCTTGTACTCATTTCACCTACATCAAATGATATCGATTAAAGAATTCTCATGTATCACTCCAACACTGCCGTACGCATTTGTTACCCAGGAGCTTGGATTGCAGGATGATGTGCTAATTTCAAGAAATTTGACCAGTTCTTGAGCACAACTTCGCAATAATGGGAAAGCAATTCAATGGCTAAGGGGACCACGATGGGGCCTACTAAGTTTAGAGCCTCATAAACCATATAAAA
>KN169076.1:28277-62104 GCA_000757755.1 Steinernema glaseri
TACACGCGGTACGCGTGTAAAAAGACCTCCCTCACAAATCTGTCCTCGCACCCATATTTATTTAAACTTAATTGACGAGAACAGCCTTATTCGCACAATATACATATATGACTATTAATTAAAAGTCATGCCATTTGAAAACACCGCGATTAACCCATGTCAGTAAATAATTAGTCCCACTCATATGCACAACAAATTCACCACAACATGAGAGCCATGTTTCGTTGGAAACGTAATGTAAGAAGATCATTACGCCACTTCGGTAGGGCGATGCGGAGGGGGTGGTTGATTCGTGGAGCGTGTGAGCATCTAAAACGTTAATAATATGGATTTTAATAATCGCACACAAATATATCTTCTTACCGAGACAAATGCCAAACGCGACAGGTAGTTGGTCAGCTCTTCCGTACTATTCCACTTGCAGCGGAGATATCCATAAAGATTCAAGCCATTCATGGCAAAGCCCAAAAAGGCAACAACCATCCATTCCCATTTGAATGTCAAGAAGGCGATGACAACAAGCATGAACCAAAGTGCAGGTCCTAAGATCAGTGCAAACCAGAAAATACGTCGCTCCGTAGCATCATATCGCTCGGGTTCCTATAAGAAGGCATTCAACACCCATAAGCGAACTACAAATTACCTTGCTACATTCGAATTTCCAGTGATTGCGACCTTCACCATCGACAAAATTCCACCAGCGCAGTCCTACGAGTAATCTTCCAGTTACGTTCTTGACAAACCAAAAATCAGCCGACAAGAGAAATAGCTAAAAAGTAGAGCCATAAACCGATTAAAACAGAACAATTACACTTACAATTACAAGAAATTGCACAATAAAGGAGTCGAAGAAGAGATTGGCGAATACATAGGAAAGGATCGCCGCTGTGCGAAATCCGGTATGAGCGACTACGATCGGTGGATTTCTAGACATATATTGGATGAATCATTGAAATGGTCAAGAAGTACTCTACCTCAATGACTTAAAGTTTCTGAAACTGCTACTAGAAGTGTCATCGCCGAAAATTGGCGCACTGTCGAATCCCGACGCCATGAAGCCGATCTGTAATCAATGAATGGATATTATTTCAAAGAGCAAGCAAAATGGGAAACGTATTCGCTCGTACAGAAATCATGGCAATAACTAAAAGGGCAGCATAATGGAATCAGAAAGTGGATGAAACTAGGTGACAAGAAGAAATGGTCCTCGGTAAATGACCAACCCTTAAAGAAGGAAAGAGAACTGTGACTTCTGCAGAGGCAGGAGGAACGCTGTGTTGTTCGAGCGGCTGTCAGAACGTGGAGTCATATGCATGGACCATTTAGAAGCGAATTCACGTCAGATCCAACGTCAACTCTTGGCAGGGCGCCAGTCTCGTCTCTCCTCATCATTAAGGCGCTTCGTGGTGGGACCTTGGTGATCCAGTCTACGAAGAGATCAGAGACTTGGAATTCGAATTCCTCAACGATTATTCAAGTGGAAGCACAACGAAGGACGAAGATTAGTGGGACAAGATCTGTAGTTTATATGTAAGGTGCAAAAGCCTAAAACTACAGCAAATAGCAAAGTCAACAAGTAGCAACTCTAAATGAGTGTTGTCTCAAACTCGCTGCAAAACAGTCAGCTTGAAACCGTCGTTGAAAGCCCCTTGTTCGCGAAACGACATTGTCGCCAAATATTTGTTCTCTCCTCTTACTGTGGAACGACTTTACTGTACCCGATGCATCGGTGACAGAACGAAACCTGGACGACCTCAGCAAAAAGGACTCGAAGCCTCGCCCTTGCTCAACCATCGGAAGCGTCTTCTACAGCCAGGTTGGTACAGATAGACGTGGTGGGACCTTGGTAATCCAGTCATTAAAACTGCAGCAAAGAAATTACACAAGACCCACAGGGCTCTCTCCACGCTCGTCAGAGTCTTGAGTCGAGACTCTCGACCCCTTCCCGCTCAGTGCCCAAGAAGGTATCCTCCCCCTTCCAGAAGCCGCCCGAAGCTGCAACGGGAGCTAATCGTCCGTGTTTTTAGAACCAAACCATCCGTGGGAGCAAGTCATCCAGAGCCCGATCCAAGTTACGGCTCGCGTTGAAAAGTCTGCCGCCAAAACGGCACTGCGCCGAAATGTCCTGCTTCGACATCCGGTTTGGTTAATTTAAAACTGGACCCTCCGTGGACGGTCCTTGAACCCAATTTCACATAACTTCACTAGATCTTCGAAAGGCTCAATGAAGCTTGCGTCAATTGACATTAAAACTGACCTTAGATTTGACCTAATGTTAAATGAACATCCGAAAGTTTAACATGTTATTATACATGTCCAACTCTTCATTCATGTTTCTTGAACCGTGACAGCGCTGCTTGACTTGTCATTGTATACCGCTTGACGCTTCATTGCGCATGTCCGCCAAACGAAGTGCGTCCTTTTACTTGGCAAGAGACCTTTTGCAGTTATCAAAGAAGTGACCAACTATCTCATGTTGGCTACCAAATGCTACACGTGTTGGCCATCAGCGCAGAACAATGGGAAAACAACAGAGACATGAAAGGTGAACGAGTTAGTACGAATCGGGGGAGGATTGTCAACACCAAGCGAGTTTGACAGGACGGGTGACTTGAACCCACTTAAAGTCATCCGAACGGTGAGCAGACGGTTTTGGCTCCGGCGTCGCATTTTTCTGCTCTTGCCAGATACGAAGGGCATCCAAGGCGTTCTTTGGAATCTCGAAATTTTGAAGAGCTTGGCAGTGGACGAGAGCTCGGGGAAGTTCAATGTCGTGGTGGACAATGATGTACTGTACGATGAACGCTATGCAGTAGCCTAAGTGGTCCGAGTGATGGGCAACCAGAATCTAAAACTCTCGTGTAGTTTGTTATTTACTGTCTGAACACCCACGTTCGAGGCGGCGCTGCGAGCACGCCCTATAAATTTGTTGACGATGGGGAAGAAGTTGACTATTTGCTATAAGGATTTGAGCAAGCTTGTTTTGTTATGACGGGATACCTGTGGGGTTGTGTACTGATCAACGTTAAGTACCAGTTCTTGTTTTTGGTGACGGGCACCCTTGGGACATTTGCATTTCGCACTCACGCTACATGGTGTTCCTGTCAAGTTCTGAAAAGGTTTGTTGTTAGAAATGGACTGTCCTGGTGTAGAATGTACCAGAAACCGATGAACCGCGTTGCCGCAGGTCCATTCACTCTCGTTGCAAAAAGCTTGAGCCCCGCTGAACATGAAGGCCAACAACTGACGAGGACTCTCCGGTCGACAAGCCTCGATGGAAGAGGCACTACGCGACCGTTTCTTCGCTGAGTTGTTCGGAGAATTCTCTTCCTCACTTTCAGGAATCTGAAACAAAGAGACAATGTGAAATCAAGGGAGGGTGATTACAGCTGAGATACATGATAATTTCCGATGAGGATATTGAGAAAAGTCGAAGGCTTAATTAGTGTACAAAGTGCAGCTACAGAAGAATAACGAATGAGCGAATGTTGAGGTTTGTGTTCATTAAACTAAGGAGATACTTGGATGTTCAACTCTCCGGTTTAAGCAAGAATGGTAAAGGGCATGATGATGCACCATATGGGACTGTTCTTGGAAATATGAGAACATCTTACCGAATGGGCGAGCGAGAGAACGCGAATGGGGCCCACTTTAGGGCGTGAAGACGTCACCGGTGGATGGGCCGACGCGGAACGTTGTGAGCTGGCTGCACGACCATTCCGGAACACTTCGAAGCGCCGGTTCACGGCTGGAACGGTGGGAGGCGAGTTGAGTGTGGGTCCGGTCAAGGAACGGTTAAGCGGTCGTGGCTGACTGTGTGGCATGGGAGTGTTCGGTGTTGAGCTCCGTGGAGGCTGGTAGACAATGGGCTCTGTTGATTTGATGACACCGCCGACATGGATCTTTTCGAGGGTGAGTCCAGACGACTGGATTGAGGAGGAGGAGCCTCCGGCCAACAACATTTGGCTCTCCCCCGACATCGCTCTTGCAACGACAAAGGGACGGGACGTAGTCATGGAGATCAGCGACAACGACGGAGCGCGTGAAGTCTGCTGCTCTTCACTGCTCAACTGAAAAAGGATCCGACCTCGCTGTTCTTCCGCCCCACCTCTTCTGAGCGACATCCCTCGAGGTCGGGAAGGAACCGCCTCCCTTGCCTAAAATCGCTGAGGGGTGTGCGGCATCGCCCTTCCCGATAGAACGCGTTCTTTCTGTACAATTGGAAAGGTTGACATAGGGAACTAACGGTAACGATGAGCTTGATAATTGGTAGGAGATAATCAAGTATTCGATACAGTACTCCTTCCGAGTAAAAGCCAAATTGAACATGTCTTGGTTGCTAGAATCGAAGTTTGCGCCTTGCGTCAACAAAAACAAGAGAGCAGTGAACGGACAAGTACAGAGAACATCGCATAAGATACCGAAATGATACCTAGATTGAAGCTCGGAGCCCTTCGAAGTGGTTCGGTTGGGTGGAGCACAGTGTGGTCGATCTCCCTCTTTCTTTTGGAATTACTCACATATGGTGGGATTTTCACCGTTTATCCTCGGATTATGCGGCATTTGCCCCTTGAATTACGGAATAAAAGGCTCTCAGGCTCTATTCCAAGAATGGAGACACATCTGCTTTCACCAGAGACAAGATGATATTTTCCAAACACCTTCCCTATTTTCTTTGTCAGACAACTTGTGCTTTAGGTGCGTCTTCCTCTCCTTTGTGTAAATAATAACCCTTCCGAACAAGAGTAATTTTAAATATCATTCGACTTAGTCCACGACCAACCAGAGGATAGTTTGCGCTGGAGTTTGCGATGAATGTAATCTTTCCAGTGAGCAATCTTTTGTCCATTCCTTTCCGTCTCTTTATACCCAGTCGAGTCTAAAATTGGAACATATGTGTCATCCCATGCTCCTCTCCTAAGGGACACGAACGGTTAAACCAGACCTTACAGGAAACATAAATATAGGAAGACTCCAAATAGAAAAATAATAGTTTGTCATTCTCAACTCATGCTACATTTGCCTTCTTTTTTTTGGGTACTCTCCAGCGTATGGCTTGGGATACTGTGCGTGGGGGTTGATTTCGCTTAACGTCATCGGCGGGACTGATAGAAATATCATCTAGGTGTCTTCAGAAGGACTGGCAATGTACGTAGTTCCACCGTACCGAAGAACGCAAGGCTTCTTTACCGATTGGGTTCCGATCTCTTCGTCTCGGAGAATGAGAGCGTTTCCCGAAGACCCTATAGATTTCCGTAAATATAATAGAATTGTGAGAGATGGTTTACAATTTTGCCGTACTTGGTTAAGACCGTGGGATTTGGTTTTGCCTAGGACTTTAAACCTTTAAGGGAGCAATGGTTTCATATGAAATGTCGCTCTAATAGTTCGGTCCGTGGATAAGCGTTCCCCTGATCCCTTGTGAGTCCGCTTACGCATCGTTGCTCTTGTTTAAGCGTGCAGATTGGGAACATCACATGTTCTTGAAGAATGACTCTAGTTTGGACGAGTGGAAATCTGCTTCGCGATTCACCCGCAGCGAGGTGGATAATTGCCAGAACACGCGCTTGTTTGCTTCTCATTTAATTGCATGTCAATATTTTCATAAATATACAAATAAGCGCGTTCAGTTATACATACAGGCCCGTGAGGCCCCTCCGATTAAGCGGACTTGACGGATGCCAGTTCGTACGGAGGACACAGGGCAGAAAATTCGATTAAGCGTCGCTCGTAGTACTTTCGTTGCATGCAAAGGGTAAGTGCGGCGACGATGATCAACCCTGCAATGGCTCTGAACCACTCGTCAACGTGAGAGTACTTACCGGCCACCGCGGCGATCCAAAGCGAACTGCTGATCGTGCTGGTCATCTGGCAGTCGGCGGGTACGGTCAACGGCTGCTGCACCACTCCCGAAGCCGTCGCGAGGTTTTCGTCGCGGCTGAAGATGATCAGCTGCAAGTGGGCGGTCATTTCTCGTACGGTAGCATTTTGACTCCACCTGATCCGCCGTCACATCGAAAGTGATCTTGTCGCCTGTGATGTTGGCGTTGACAGGGTGCGGCTTGGGAATGGCTCTGCGCTTGCGTGGGTAACCGTTGGGAACAGTGTAGCCGTTGCCGGTAGGGTACGTGCCATAGTTGGCAATGTTGTATCCTTTGTATGAATCCGAAATGCTGTAGAAGCCTGGCGAACCTCCCTGACCACCGTACCCTCCACCATTTCCGTATGGACCCTGAGGTGGTTGAGGACCATATCCACCTTGTCCTCCTTCAATGAAAGCATTGACATTCGTAAGATACATGTAGCGCGACATGTAAGTACCTGTGGCTGGCGTTTGAGTGGAATCGGGAATGCCGTATGGGTAACCGTTCGTGCCCGATCCGGATGTTCCGGAACCCGAAGTAGTTCCAGAAGAACCTGGCTCCGATGTTCCTGGAGGGCTCGGCTGAACGTATTGGAAACTTCCATACGCGCGTTCGAAGCCTCCTGGAAGTTCTTCAGTAATGGCGCTTGGCAAAACTGCAATCTGTGTGAAAGGCCAACCTGTTGGTTTCGTTTCGCCTGAGAAAGGTTGCTCTTTTCGGTGTTTACTCAAGTGTGATTACCTGGATAAGTGGGTGGGTGAGAGGTCGTTGTGATTCCATTTGGAAGAGAGACGACTGGGGTACTCGTCGTTTGGGAACCAGTTGCTGGAGACGTAGACGAGGCTGTCTGAGTGGGGCGAGTGATCGCACTCGGGAGGGCAGTCGACGACGCATAAGGAATGTACGGGCTGCTAGTGACCACGGGCAGTGGAGGTCCTCCCTCGGTGGGCAGTTCGATGAACTGACAGGTTGGGGGCTAAAGAGGGGCCATTTTGATTTGACTAATTGATGGGATTTCTAATTACGGTTATTCCTTCGCAACCGTTGTCCATGAGACGACACAGCGTTATTTGGCAGGTGAAGTGCACGATCATCTGGTCGGCGAACTTGAATGCGTTGATCGCGGACGACGCGAGGGTCAGATTCGAGGAGTACTGGAGAGGTGCCAGCAGACTGCGGTCCATGACGCACCTGGAAGTATGGTCACCTTCGGCTGCAGAGAAAGGAACTCACCCTCGGCTGTCGAGAAGCTGAAATTCGTTGCCGATCCCGTCGCGGACAATGCATGAGTGGACGAGCATTCCCATTTGATCTACAAAGACTCTCTTTGTGTCTGTTTCCGGGGAAATGTCGGTACCAGAGTCGCAACTCCATTTGTGCACCAGACGGTCTCCGATGTTGGCGAACTTGACCGGGGCTCCGTCGACAGAGTCCTGCAGCACTTCATAGATGCACGTCGGCAGATGTTCCTCTTCGTTGATTTCTGTCGTTCCCAGGTTGCCGATTTCGAGGCTTTGGTGCACTTTGTTGCGATTTTCACGGTAGAAACAGCTCACGCTGTAGGCTCGGTCGGCCTGCGTGAGGAAGAGGTGGTGGTGCTGAACAATGACCACGACGTTGTACGATATTCCTGGGGGATTAATCTAAATCTTTTAATAACATTACACTCACAGTGCGTCTGAAACCGACCGATCGTTCCCGGCGGATGTTGCACTCGCTGCGATAGGGAATATGGAAGTAAAAGGGCTCGTTAATCGGGAACTGAGTGTAATCTAGGTGGCAATTTCCGCCAAAGAAAAATCCTTTCACGTAGACGTGACCGGTGAACGGCAGTCCGTCGGGAAGGAAGTGCAGCCGGAGACCGTCTTCCATGCATTGCTGAACAACAAATGTTCGTTTTTCAGAGTAAAAGCGCAATAGAAATTACCAGTTGAGGGGCAGTGTCGATCGCCGCCGAGATTACAGAAAACGAAAGCGAGAGGAGAACGAGCGTGGAGTACGGTACGGGAAAGGACATGGTGAGGTGTGGAAGACTCGAAGAGACAACGATGAGTGGTTGTGCTTCCTTTTAGCCCTGCTATTGACACCTCGAAGTGAAGTGGCGACTCCAACACCTGTTCTCACGTTTAAATACCAACGGCAAGGCTTGAAGCCGGTTCGGCGCCAGAGCTATGCAAAATCCCTTTACAGTTGGATAGAATGACCCAAATCTGGCTCAAAGCCGTTTAATGTAATTTAATGCCGTTGCTTTTGGCTACGCGCGCGGAGGGACAAAGGAGTGAAAAAATGCGACAAAAAGAGTCGGATTGTGCGGTACAACTTTATCTTTTTTGCAATCATGCCTCTCGTTTGCTTCTCAACCGAGGCGATTATTGACACTTTTTCGGCCGCGGTCTATAAAGGACACTGATTTCACTCGCGTGCGTGTGTATCAAGACGGTTCACTTTATTATTCGGCCTCTACAGTACCACATTTCTTGTCGTAAAATATATACATATCCCTATTCGATAGATCTTTTCGTACGATATCTCTTGAAGACGTGTAAAAGTAAGTAAGAGCTTGTGGTTGAGAATCAAGGAGCCTGCTGGGAAAGGAAGATGCTGGTAGGGACGCTCAGGTGAACTCTGGTGGCGGGTTGTACATCGTCTTCTCCTTGTAGTAAATGTCTTCGTGCTCCTTGTCGCAGATCATGAGCAAAGAGGCGGCAAAGGTGAATACGGTAGCTCCCCACGCGATACCATATGACCAATCAAAGTCCCAATTGCGGACACCGTAGTCGTTCCTTTGTACGTAGAAACAAATGGGGAAAACGATGAGTGAGACGAGTTCAAGAAACACTGTAATTTTGTTATGCCTACCTACGCGAGTTGCTGTTGGCTTACCAGCGAATATTATGAGACAGGTGGTTACTTTGTGGAAAATGTACTTTTTGTGGAGATCGTTTCCTCGAAGACCCAGAATGTTCATGATGATCCCAAGGAACGTGGCGACGCTGGCGATGATGAGCAGCACAATTACAGCTATTATATAGGCTGAAATGATAATTATATGATACCATCTGTTTTCCTGTGTATATTTTTCTTGGCATTAAGAAACGATTGAGGATCACATGTAATATAAAAATATAACCTTTCAAAAGTTGTTTACAGCCTTATGTATTTAAACAATATTCAATGGCTTCTGAAAATCTTACTATCTCCTTGCCCTCTAGTATCTTCTTAATCTGTTTCAGCCAATTTTCTTTGACTTGCTTCAGTAATACTTTCAAGCCAATATTAATGGCCTAAATATTATTAAGCTTTCTAATCAACTGTCAGGCTAATCACATACTTAAATTGTAGTCTATGATGAGCTGTTTTCTCGTCCTATGAATGAAAATGACCTTTTAAGCTTCTATGCTCGGGGCAAAATCGCTTTCGTTCATTTCGGTTCGCACACACGTATCTTGTGCGAAGACTTCAGGAAGTAAGAACTAGATGTTTCGCGGCGAATAACTTTCGCAAACAGTCGAGGAGAACCCGACAACAGCTGACTAGAGACTGGCTCGACACTCGAAAATGTATTGTTTGTAGGACTGACTTTTTTGCAATATATTGACAACGTAAACATACCTGCATTTCTTGAGTGCTTTTGACATTGACCAGGTTTCGGTGCGTCGGCCACTGGATGTAGACGAGCGCGTGCAGAATCCAGGCTACACTCCCAGAAGAGGCCGATGATGAGACTGTCCGAACGAAGCCAGTTCGTTGTGACAAGGCTCACGATGAGAAGCGCGAGTGCCACTATCATGCAAATCAGCGCGATGACCTAAACCATCGATTTGTCCACTGCGTTTTCGCCCACAAACACCCACCTTTAAAGGCCGGACGACCGTTACGGTCTCTATTGTCGTAGTTTGCGCAGCCATGGACCACTAGAATAACTTAATCATAAAGGCGTAAAGATGGATCTCGAGATGGATCAAGAAACACGAACGACTGTCGGGATGTTACCGATTTCGCGCGATATTGATCGGAAACAGCAAGATACAATGACATTGATCGGAGTGGCATTCGGAATTGGAACGCGCCGTAGGGGTCACGTCCCCTCACGGGCACTCGTATTGTTCGACATTCACAACACGCTGTGCAAACGACAAACTTGGCAAAGCATGGCAATGTCGGGAACGAGCAGCTAGTAAAGCGGCGGAAAGCGTTCGATTTTTGAAAGGACGCAACAAAAGAAATTCATTTCCGCAACACATATAAACACTCCACTTAACACACTGCCAGTCCGTGCTCCTCATCATCGCTGCCCTCCTCGCGGGGGCTGTCCAGCTGACTACTGACATCGCAAGGGAAGGCGTCCACTACTTTCCGGAAGACGCCCCAACAACCTCTCACTATCGGGTGGCAGGAAGGAAGGAAAAAGCGTGACATCTGCGTCAATGGGTAACTTAAGGATCATGTGAATCATGAACACTTTCCCCGAAAATATTGATTTCGCTTAGGACGTGACATCGGCGAAAAGCATACAAAACAAATCAAAGTGTCACTTCGCACAACAGCTGATTCCACAACGGCTGACTGAAGCTGTAAATATGAGTGAAACGTTCAACTGCGAAGTCGAGTGTAAAAACTAGGCTTATATGCAGCCCTGTTCCACGGAGGGCAAAAACGCGGCAGATTGGAACAGTTTCGTGTGGGAACGGTGCTGAGGAAACCGAACGCTGGCAGGAAGCGCTTAGAAAGGGGCGAACGACGACCGGCATATGGTTTTGCTGTATGTACAGCGCGCGGAGGAAGAACGAATGCTTTCCCCGAGGTGGTCGGCTAGCGAGGGCGCCATGGTGGTACGGAACACCGTCATTCATGTCTTAGTCATTGATGATAACGTACACCGCACCGACGGCCACATTGCGCACGCGATTGCTGTGTGTTCGTCCGATTGTGTAAACATCCTAACTCACATCTGCGCTAGTTTCTTACGCTAGAGCGAGGACACCGGAAGTAAGCGGAATGCACACAGTCAGAAATACGCCAGGAATCGGGAACCACTAGAAGGTCCAAACACTCACAGTTCACCGTCGTTGCTGACAACCAACAAGAATCAACGTGTGGACGGACTTCTGCTGGGAGCTCTTGCTGGAAGGTGGTCGGGTCGAGTCGAGCATAATCTGGGTGAGGATGTTCATATCCTCGGGGGATGGATCCACTTCAAGTGCACTCTCTTGAGGGAGACGGAGCAGTAATCTCGGTGCATTGCGGTGACCGCCGCTGCTGGCGGCTACAGGGCGCGCGTCGTGAGACCCGCTGATAAACAGCATCATGGAAAAACGGCGCGCGTCCAGTGCCCGTAGATTCGTGAGAAGTAGCAGAGCCCTCCCAATTGACAACTGGAGTGCGTCGACGACTGCATCCCCGCCATTCCCACGTTAATTTTCACCTGATGCAATTTGGAAACACACTACAGTGCATGCCACACTTTCTCTCCACACGCTCGCTTGCTCGTTCGTTCGTACGTTCGCTCTCGCTTGCCTCTGGACAAACGGATGTCGCTCGATTTGGTGGTGCAGACAGCACATTTGCGCTCTTCTGTCCGTTGTTTTTGTTCTACACTGTGGTTATGTCGTTATCCTACGCTTTTAAGTTTACGCCTATCTTCGTTAAACCGTCTCCTTCGGCAAATATTCCTACGTTAATATTGCTCTGATTTCTGTGCGAGGCGGGGCATGATCTTTATAATTTGTGTACAATGTTGGATGTTTCAGGTTGAGTAGAACCGAAGACTTGCGTAAGAACCGAAGACTTGTGTAAGAACCGCTATGCGTAATAAAAAGAAGGAGTCGAATGCGATTAATCGTGGACCTGCAACAGAAAACTTCTTCATTAGGGTTTTCCGGAACAGTTCCTACAGCGTGTGTTGTTGGCTTTTGAGCATTTGGAACTGTATATTATATATTTTACGAAGACAGTACCGAGGTGTACGTTTGTGTAGATACTGCCTCTATTGTACTGTTTTCTTTTCAGGTGCGAAAATATCAAGCTGTCAAATACGAGGACATCCCTTTATCGCCACTGACTGCTCAGCGTCTTGTAATTGTTCGACGGAAGATTTTAGTGCTGGATTTGGACGAAACACTCATCCATTCCCACCATGATGGAGTTGTCCGTCCAATGGTTCAACCAGGAACTCCGCCAGACTTTGTTTTGAGGGTATGTCGCTGTCTTTGTTTGAAATCTATTTCACCTTTTCTTAAATTAAGGTTCATATCGACAACCACCCTGTACGATTCTTTGTGCACTGCCGACCTCATGTTGATTACTTCTTGTCGGTCGTTAGTCAGTGGTTTGACCTCGTAGTGTTCACTGCAAGCATGGAGATCTACGGTACTTCGGTGGCCGATAAGCTTGACAAGGGCCGTGGTCTGTTAGCGCGAAGGTACTTCCGGCAGCATTGTACGATGGATTACTCGGGTTATACGAAGGATCTGTCAGCTATTCATAGTGACTTATCCTCAATTTTTATTCTGGATAACTCCCCGGCGGCATATCGTAACTTTCGACGTAATTTTTGACTACGGTGTCCTTTTAACCCTTTTAATCGTTTAGAAAATGCCATTCCAATCAAGTCGTGGTTTAGTGATCCGACTGACACATGTTTGCTGAATCTTCTCCCGTTCTTGGATGCTCTCCGATTCACCAATGATGTCAGATCCATTCTCAGCCGGAATCAGATTCTGCAACAGGTAAGCAAGTGTACGCCTTTTTGATGAAATTGAGAATCTTAGTGATCCGCCACAGAAGCACGAGTAACGTAATTAGCATTAAGGAGTACTGACCTTCGTCAGTGTTTTCTGCGTGTTTCCGAACTATACGACGAAACCGCACAACGGGGATTCACGTCTTCCTCCATTTTTTTTCACATGGTGGTAATTTGGTTGTTAGACAGTACATTATGTCAGTCAGCTTCTATATGGTTGTGCATTTTCAATTTTGTCACATCGAGAGTTCGATAAATTGCTCCATCTTTCCATGTTGTTTCGCCCTCCCTTTCTGTTGTTTAGCCCCTCCTCCCAGTCTGTTGTTTGCGCCCTACTAGGGAAGCTTTCCCAGTTTCCTCTAGACTTTTGTTTTGTGGTTTGTCTACTGCGGATGTTCTGTTAATCGCCTCAAATATGTCAGAGGTCGTTCACTTGATCGTTTCTGGTATTAGCAGAGATGTTCCACATTTAGTTTGTCTTATTTAAACAAATTCTACGTTGTTTCCTTGCTTTGAACTTGTATGTATAACAAACGATGTGTCATTGACCAATTTACCGTCCAATACGGTTTTTTGGTTTTGAGATGTCAACTGTTAAGTGTTGCATCATAATCTCTGTCTTGACCTTCTATGTGGTAATGCAGCAAAAGTCTTCTTTTTTTCCGTGGCTCAGAACTGTAAATTATTGTGTAATTTATTTCCTTTGTATAATACCTCTTTGTATTCTGTGATTCCCGCCAATGCCAGGTTACTTTGAATTTTGGTGTTCGGCTTTTTCCTTCCTTATTGATGTATATAATAAAGCTGAAGCACCGTTAGTAATGTTAAGTTTTCAGTACGTGCGCGATCATCAGGCTATGGTATGCCGTGCGATGCAAAAACTGGCTAGAGAAGCGGAGCGGAAAGCAATAAGAAAAATGTTGGTTAAACAGCAGGAGCAGAATGAAAGAGAAAATGGACAGGTGGCTGGTAGGCAGCATTCAGGGCAGAATGACGAGGAGCAGTCAGAAGACGAGTTCTAATGAAGATCTTGCTGAGTGTGAATCACCTGTTGAACTAATTACTGATTGTTAACAGTAAGTGTATGTTGCACTAGAGACAGACTGTGACATTATTGTGGAGTTTTTTTCTGGTGGCCCAGAACTGTAAGATATTGTATGAATTATGGTCATGATTATTAAATATTATTGGTTTTATTGGCATTTATTCAACAGGCGTACGGAAGAGGTTTATGGAGTATGTACATTCTCGAATTTAATTAACGATCGGTGGCGGTGATTGCGGATGGTAAAGCGTGAGAGCGTGGCACATTTAGGAATTAAACCAACGATCTTTTCACAATATATGATCGCCTAAGACAGGCGAATAAGGGCCCGTACGCGACACGTTTTTTAATCAAAGGGAGAGAGAGAGAGTGATCGTAGTGCAAACGGAAGATCATTACAAATTGGCGTTGCAGATCGAGTTATCCCCGTAGACGGAAATGTTCTGGAAGTGGCCACAACAGGTTTGACCAAATGCGGCGTGTCCGGAAGCAGACGGAGCGAGCGAAGGTCCATCGAGGAATGGACGAATGTAGCAAGGCGCTGCGAAGCGCGCGTTTGTCATTTCGTTGACGGCCAAATAAGTGGAAATGATTCCACCACCGACAGCAACGAGTAGAACGAATGCATTGATAATAAGAATGTGTAGGGGAGTGCGGCGAATGACACTAAAAACCGTTAAATTGTGGAAAAATAAGATATATTTACCATCGGAAGGAAGGAATGATGCCCTTAGCCCACTGCTCCTCATTGGCTGCCTTGATGTAGAGGTTGAAGAGACTCGGGAAGATGACGCACACAATTGGAATGGTCGACGCTCCAACGAGGTTCATGAAGGGGCCGAACTCAGGGACAGAAAGGGCACAAAAGAGGACAAGGCACATGATTCCCGTACGGATTCCGATTCTTTTAAAGGAGAACTCTAAACATGTCCTGTGTGCTAATCGGGAAATGATTACAATAGGATGTACCTTGAGGAACGGCGAAGATCTCTTCAGCTTCCTGGTTCAGAGGGTTCATCAGAATGGTTAAAGTGAGAATGCAGTGCACAGCGATGAAGATGTTTGCGGTCTCCTGAATCCAGCTGGTCTGAATAGAGTTGATGACGGAGTCCTTCAAGCTGTCCCCATAGGTGGTGTAGGCGTAAATTGACATCGGCATGTAAAGGAGAGCAACAACTAGAGGTGAATGCTTTGAAAACTGAACAATCTTCGTATGTCTTACTTGCAAAGCCAACGATGCACGACTTTGTGAAGTCTTTCGGTCTTTTCATATCGTGTTGGATAGTCGGAAATACGTAATGTCCGGCAAAGGCGAACAAGAAAGTTCCGAGACTGAGAACGGCGCTGGTGACGGTAGGAGTCGGCATGACAACAGCAGGGCCGCATGTTGGTTTGTCAATGGTAATACCCACAACGATGAGGATCACGGAGAGGGCTGTTGTCAACATGGCGATAACGATGACGCCCCTACGAAAGCGGTAAAGCAAAGAGTTCAGGTGGTGAAACAAACCAGAAATCTTGAGGAGACTTCAGATAAGTGAACGGGAGGAGTACGACGGCAATAATGCACACCATAATACAGTAATCCATCTTGAGGCCGAAGATATTGGCGACGAAGTGGTGGATGATGGTAGATGATAGAAGAAGGTATACGATGGACATTCCGAAGATTGTCACGTAGACGCTTATGGAAGCAACGGCCCTAAACACGTGGTGATCTTTAAGCTGTGGAAGTGGTGCCAGACTTTGGAGTTTGTCCCATACTCCTGGCTGCGATTTCCGGGTACGGTTTTCTGCAGTGGTCGTGATATTCAGGCCATCTCTTTTGCATGATCACCCATACTTCCCCAAGCTGATGAGCTGTGTAGCCAAATATGATTGTGATGGCTATCATGAATCCGACTCCAGCATAGAGACCTAAAGAATTAGGGTTTAGAAGTGATATTCTCTGCGGCAGCGAGACTTACCTGAATTCAAGAAGGCTACGGGCATGGCTACTACACCACCACCGGCCATGTCGGCCACAATGAAGAGAGCGGTTACGAACCATCCGATACCCTTAGAGCGATGAACGGATTCCAGAGACTTTCTCAAGTCGTAAGGGACGGCAGTCATCTCGTCGGGACCTAAAGCAAAGATTTGAGCACGACGTTACAGCAACCACTTAGACTAAAGAATGCCGTAGTGCATATGTTGCCTTTTGGTGAGCGTGGACAGCTTTTCTCACCGCTAAAAAAAGCTAGCGAGACAAATGTAAAACATCGACGGAGCAGAGAGCAAAATATCTGATCTCCGTCCCACTCGAGTGTTAAGTGGTTGAACGCAGCCGTTAGCTACGGTACTTCCACTGTGGACGATTTTAACGACCAATGGCAGAAAAGAAATGGGAGTAGCCGATAGTCCATCTGACTTGATGACGTCATTTGAACAACGTCGACCGCCGATCCCAGTTCCAGTTACAGCAATGGTCTGGGCGCTTATATAATTAAGGCTGATGTCTGTGTTCGAAGGGGAGATAATCAAGAGCAGCAGATTTTGGAAATGCAAAAAGCAGCTCGCACATATGATTAGGTACCAATATTTCACCGTTCAAAAACCGAGCGATTGTGAACGTGGAACACGAAAACAACCTTGGAGCAGGTTGCCTACGAACGTCTGCGAAGGGAGAGAACGGTTTGTAATGGCACCACGAGTGGGGGCGTCGGCGAAGAGACCTTTCAACGTATAAATCGTTTTCATAGATCACTAAATTTTTGTCCGCGGTTACGGTATGAGGGGGGATAGGAGCATAGATTAAAGGCGAAATACGCTTGAACCACGTTACGTGCACGATTAAGTGTAAATGGAACAGCTTATGTAAGGACTGCGAAAGGTGGAGTCCACAAAAGGACATTTCGAGCGTAAAAACACAATTTAGTACATTGGACCGGACTCGCAATGAGATCTATTACACTCTTGCCCGTATGTCCTTAGCGATCATCAGATTGCCAGCGGCAAAATTGCAATATTATTAAAGCGTGCTTATTTGTATACGCAACCGTGGGTCATATGAGTGAAACAGCGCAAGTGGAGAGTTGCGCAAGTGCGAGTTTCTCGGCAACAGTGATCAATTCTTAATAAGAAACTCCACTTTTGCTGTGCGTGCCAGTGCTGAATCATACGACTCCCCGGCTAGACGTTCCAGCAAAGGTCGTAGATTGGAATCTTGAGGACTATGCTATGTCTTCTATCTTGGGTATATGTATTTACACAAACGGTCCAAATGTCATTTAAATGAGTGTAAAAAAATTCTCGGCATGTAGAGGCGTACAATTACGGCGACGAGGCATGTGAGCCGGAATTCGTCATCCCCGTCTGGTCTCTACATGTACATCAAATTCAAACTAATGACGATCATTAGGCTAATGATAGCAATAAGTTCTTTTTGCAAGTTGAAGCTCCAAAATTACCAACGCAATCTTGAATCATGTGGGATTAACTAGCGTTTGAAAGGAATGTCGGGAAGCGTCTTGCGCTTATGAGGAACGAAGAGGAAGTGCCGCTGGAAAGAGTTGCAAAACGAGGGGCTTTCCCGAGATCCTTTGTCACGCAGTCCCACTCGACACTATCGGTCACGAGATCTGAATGTGCTTAATGACGAAAGCGGAGAGAAACATGGAAACGGATGTGAGATGAAGATCGCTTTTATTTTAATGCATATTGCTCTAAGCGAAAGTGGGAGTATGTTTGTGACTCAGAGCACAAAATTAAACGATATGTTATCGTAGTAGTCAAAACACCACTTTCTACAGAGTAGTTGCAAAGTATTGAACCAGTGAGTGGTCAACTTTTCCTAATGAATAGTTAACGCTAAATCATACCCTCCACAATTGGAATTATATGCTCACATTTATAACCTTTTTTATTGTTTTTTTTTGTAAAACCTGTTTCATATTTAGTCTTAGGTAAGCCAGCGCTATTAGTGAACAATGTGGCGGCGATATTTGATCTGAAAACGTGATATCGAAACGACTTATGTTCTCTGCTCAAATGCGTACAAGTGCTAAGTAGAGCTGACAGCTTCTAATCCATTTTTTTTTGGTTGAACAGGAAACCTTGATTCCCTTGGACTTTCTGATCAGGCGCCAACTTTCCATCTTGTGACTTGCTGTAATATAACCGACACTTGGAAGCGCAGTGCACTATTGTACGGTAGTTTCTTTTTTCCATCTTCTTACGTTTCTTTTGAGAACAATGGGAAACGTTGTGCATCTTTTCTTTTTCAGCTTTTATGTAATTCTTTTAGGACCCCGACGACATGTAAATGCTAAACTAATTGTTAAATTCCCAAATCACGTGCTGTAAGTCAAAAACGATGTAACAGAAGAACGCTTTGTTTAAAAGAACACAAAGGATCCCTGTCAGAGCAGTCTTATAACGCACGACCTTGGCTTAATTTAACCACTTCAGGTTGAATTTATTACACAAACCGCGCTGAAATATCACAAAAATCATGATACAAGACCTAAGACACCCACTTGAGGGCAATTTGTCCTTTTACAAAGGTTAAAATGCCTTAAAAGGGCTTGTGAACACATCCACTGTAAAACATGCGTCACATTTTTAAGAAAGTGGTGCTAACTATCAACATGAATGTTAAAAAATGACAAAAGAAAAAAATGTGCTCGCGGTTTCCTGTTTGAAGGAAAAAAGAAGTCAGTGGAGTGAGTCGAAACTACATATGTGCGGCATTTTTCACCAGTCGAAAGGACCTTTCTCAAAGTTTTCGCTTCCTAATGATCAATTGTCGTTTCACATTTTGATCTTTTCAAAGTTCCCGGAAGGGACATGAGCTCATCATCGGTCGTAATATGTTTGGGTTCAGAGGAGCAGACACAGTTCCTTAGTGGATCTCTGGGTACACGACGAATCTGACCTTTTTGGAAAAATTGTCCCGTACAGCCGCAACAGCTAATTAAGGTGTACATTACGATTACGCAGCGAACATTTTCGTGCGAATTGCGGTCGTTTCGGTGATTATTTGTCATTGTTGAAACTGTCTGTTTTTCTTTCTTTTTCCTTCCAAAATAGTATAAAAACACACATGGAGTACTAAACAAATCCATAATGCGACATGGGACGTTGTAAGGTTTCCTGACAGAGCGCGCTGACTGTTAGGAACGCGTTGTAATCGACATGACTTCACAAATGCGTTGTAATCACATGATGAAATCTATGGAAATGTGGAACTTCTCAATTTGGATAAATTAGTAGCAAAATATTTGGAATGACAACTTTACATGGCTGTACTTTTCTCAAAAATCTCTAGAATTTGTTGGATGATGGAATTCGACGTATTGGTTCCATTTTCTTCAATTATGAATTCAACTATCAAGGGTTTAAGGGTTCTGCTGAAAACGAATTCGGCACGTCGGTGACATTAGTCAAGAATTTGTTTTCAAGTGTCTGCACTTTAACATGTCGCATGTCCTTCCTCGTTAGTGAAAAAGGGTTGATCATAATCAGGCCATTTTCTGATCAAGGAAAAAGTTCAGGGCGATCTAGATAGGTCACCGTTTCCTCCATCAACTTGCTGAGAATCTTTGAGAATCTACAGACAATCTTTCTTGTACCAGCCCTACGTAGGGTAACCATCGATTTTCAACGAGATCTACCCTTCCGGCGTCTATCGCCTGAAGGTCATCGGCTTAATCTTTGCACTGGATCGCCTACTGCCTTGGGGTCACATGTGAAAAGTGTCGAAAAAAGTAAAAAGCGAACCGTGAAGAAGCCTGGCGCTCATGATGGCAGTCGTCGATCCGCGTTCTCAACAAAGAAGGCAAGGCCGGTCAATCCACGGCTCTCTGGAACATTGCGCCGATCATTAGCATTCCGCGTGGGGCGACGATGGGCACTCTAGCTCGCTCGCGACTGTCCAGACGTACAGGCAGCGGGAAGAAGGCTTACTCCCGAGATGGAACGAAATAATAATGGCTAAATTTTTGCGTCTTCCGACAGTTTTGTGCACTTTCTGGCGACGTCCGTCAAAAGGGACCCCGCCCCCGGTGACATTTAATCAAAGTCTAAATAGCGAAGCGGCGCCGCCGATCTAGCTCCCCTTGAATGACGGAGACAAGTAGCGCGAACTTCGCTGAACTCTGATTGTCACGTGGACGCAGCAGAACGCGGGAAGACCGAAGCGTTCAGCGGGGCATAATTAACCGGGTTCTGGCCAATCTAAGGGGAGCGTCTAAGGTGGTCGATTTGAGAGATGAGAGCCGGATGGTTCAACTGTAGATTGCAACCAAAGCGTGGAGCTCGTAAGGGAGCGGAAGCGCCGTTGTAAACACTTAGCTTGATTTTATGCGTGATTTCTCAAATTCCCGGCACCTTGCAAGTGGGAGGCGTCTGTAGTAAAGCATCTTAGAATGCTAGCTCAAACAGGTTGGCACAAGGACGAAGTGAAGCGCGCGGCGTGCTCAGCTCCCCGATCAGACCACAATCCCACGTCGACGATGATGGATAACAGTCGGACATATACTGGAAGTATGTACGGTGGCTACGGTGATCTTTTGAGACTTTTCCATGCACAGGTTAGAGGTTGAAAAGTAGAAGGCAACCATCGGCCTGGTTGATCCACAACTTCGCTGATTCGATCTGTCGTGCGCCATCGTCGAAGGGGGCATTTCGGAGAAGTACAAAACAGCGTTCGGTTCCTGCTGTACGGTGGCGCAGAAGGCCCACGTGCGATCGCGAACCTTGACGCGCTGCCAGAAAGATCTTCTACGTAATCTAACCTCTAGAACCGGCGCGAGAAGCGCCTCGGCGTCGTTTGCGTCCACGTTGCGCTGTCGACAGTGATTGATTGCCGCGATTTGAGCAAATTCCCAGCTCAAACCTTCGCGCGTTGAGAATTTTTCCAATTTTTTAACTCGATCGTACATTCGTTTTACGAGCTTCGCTCAATCAAACTACAGGCGGGTTTCAATGGAACGAAATGTTCCCTGTCATAAATTAATAAGGACACGCTAACTTGTGAAATGTGCGTCGTTCTTACCTTTTCGACGTCTGCGGCACGTGACTTCTGTGACAATCAGCGAGGAGTTTCGATTTCACACAGTACACCCGTGCAGTGCACATACAATAACAAAGTTTATTGGCCCATTTTACTTATAAACTCCCTGCCACGCGGAAACAGGATGATCATCCGGATTAAACGCATTAAACGCACTAAATCACATGTTCTTTTCGCGGTGAACAGGACGGCTCCGGTAACCAGAAACGGCCCGCGAGACTCTAACTGCACCCATTCAGGGGCTGCCGTCCGCGGACAACACTTAATCCGTTAAAGCCCGTCATAATCTGTCTACTTTATTAGGACGAGTTATCGACGGGTGCTACTACCTGGGAACTAGGACAAACGCGGGAAAGGGGACCGGGTTAAGGCCAGCACAGACTCCATATATACATACAAACTATGAGGTGATGAAAGAGGAACGGGTAGTGATGGTTCTCGACGCCGCAGAAGCAGCCGGCTCAGCCTTCGAAGAGAAGGCTAAACGTCAGGATGTGAAGACGGTCTTCTAACGCGAAGGCTCACCTGTTGATCGAGTAGGACTTGATGGGAAACGGACGGTGGATGAATATTGCCGGCGTGATTTCGACGTCCAGCGATTTCGGGATAAGCAGTTTGTCGTCGTTGGAGGCCACCGAGCTTTTATCATTGTCGGACTCGATGCCCGAGTCCGAGCCTCGTTTCGCGTATGTCGACCGCGGCTGCATGGACCCGGTCCTACGGTATCTACAGCGCAGTGAGACTTGTTCTAGAGTGTCCGACATAAGGAACCCACCTTGTCATAATTTTGGAGACACAACTGTGAGTGACGCCTATTATCCGTGCTATATGGCTGATCTTGTGGCCCTTCTCGTAGAGCTCGAGGATCTTCTGCCTGTCCGACATGGCCAGTGGTCTTCCGGGGTTGTACGCGCGGCCGAGCTTGTTTTTCGCTATAACAGGTCTGCATGGGTAATGCTACGCGGGACGCTGCACAAACAGGACGAGGATGAGTGCATGGTGCTGTCGATGGAGCGTTGATGAGGCAGGATGTGGTGCTGGTGGAGCGAGGAGGGTTGCTTCGGCTGTGGATAGAGTTGAACCGAGTGTGGCTGCTGAGACAACGGCGTGCTCATGAAGTGCGCTGGGTGGAAGATGGGCATCTGCGAGAGGGGCAAGTAGCCGGAGGTGGACTTAGGCGTCACAGCCGTGGCGGGAGCGGTCATGATGCTTCCCTCGACGCCCTGGAACACGCGTGGTTTGAGGAGGCGCGTAAAGGTAAGGCGGCGGGTCGGAAGCGGTGTTGACGTTCCGCGTCGAGTATTCGACGCAAAAAGTCTCGTATTCGGCTGATAACCGGCTCAACGCGTCCGCTGACCACTACGCGCGCCGGACAACCAGTTCTGGTGGAAAGCGAACGGACGTGTGATGCAACTTTGGTTCGGCGAAAAAATGGTCGCGACACGTCGGAGATGTTGCTAATAGCCGAAGCACGGCGGAAGCCGAACGGTAGAAGCGCGCTAAATAAGACGAACGGAACGCGCAGGGCGAAGAAATACTCCGGGACGCCGCATTGTGAAGTGGAGCGGTTTATTGTGCTCGGCGTTCGCTTTTTACCTGCGACAACAGAGTGCGACAATTAAAAGAAACGCCTTTGTTGCGCTTCGGAGTTTCGGGGTTGACGTCAGTCAGCAAGACGACTCAGCTATTAGCATGCGGAAACGGGTCTTCTTCTCTCAACGCACTTCTGTTTATGTTGTGCGTTATGATTGTAAACGTGGCGCTTGTAACTATTCTCCATTCTTCGCCTGCAACTGGTTCCACGCACTTTGTGTCGCTGCCGTGTGAAAGAGCACGAGAAAAACCCGAAGGAAAACATGTGGAACGTTCAAGGAACGCAACTGAAAACGTACGAAATTCGAACTCACGTTCAGCAGGAACAGGGTACTGTAGTCGAAGTTCGGGTCGGTAGGCGTCACGGGCGCCAGAGACTCGTAGCTCGAGTAGGCGCGGAGAGGAGTCGGCACGTTCAGTGCCAGCGCCATGGCCCCAGGAGTAGACGCGCGAAGGAGGGCTTGGTGGAGCGCCGATCTGAAAGCTTGCTCGTCGGGAGCTACAGTAGGCACGGGGGCACGGAGGCACGGGGGCAAGGGGGCACCGGTCACTCGTGGACACGGACCGCTGTCGGATGTGACAATGAGTGGAATTGAGGAGGAACACATGCTACAGAACGACGGTCGCCCGGTCCAACGAAACTTGGTGGACGGGTGAGAAAACCGGATGGCCAGTGTTTTTGGTGTTTTCCCGTGAAGCAAATCCCTCCCAACGGCAGATGCCAGAGCACGACAGCCGCTGGTGCAGAAGCAGCCGCAGCAGGAGGAGTAGCAGGGCTAACAAGGAGAGTGGAGCATTCGAAAGGTGTCAGGGGGGCACTGGCGAATGGGTCCCAGCGGTGGTGGCAACACGGTGGAAAAGCCAGAGGATGTCCGGTTCTCCACACATCCACAAAAGCACATACAAACAGTGCCATTTCTGGATTTCCGTGGATTTAGAACTGGATTCGTGGCTCGGATCGGACAGCACTGCGCGCAAAAAACACATCGTCACCGGCGGGGGCTAACAGGTGCAGCACCGTCCACGCAGCTACAGCGTAGCGCCGGCTTGCAGCAGCCACAGGCAAAGGGGCAGCCTTTACCCACGCACTTCGCGCGAGCACGGGAGTGGCTCTCGGCCAGGTGGACGACGACGCGCAGAACCGCCGTCGCCCTGGGATGTCAGCGTTCGGTGAACACGTTATCCGCCAACGAGAAGCCACTTTGCAATCAGCTGCTGCTGGCTGCCCTCCTCCGTTTAGCCGAGTTCCTCCTGCCTGTCGCTTAGGTGTGCGCATCGCCCTTTCGCGCACTACACGCGCAAAAGAACAATGAAACGGCTCTCCCCACGCAGCCTGGGGCAATTAAAAACATAACCACGAGAAGACGTCTCATACCGCAGCGCAAACCGAAAGATGCCCCGTGAGGATTGTTTATCCACCGGCCGTGATTAAGTAGCTACCTTTCTGGGAAACATTCCCTCAGAGCAAAGGTCGCGGCAATTGCACATGTCCACTCATCGGAGCAGCATGTTTTTCATCGTGGGAAACACACACCGACTACCGTTGTAGACACTTTATATTATAGCCCTCAACCCTGAGCAATATGATCCTTCAGTTCGCTTTTATCACATCAGACGAGCAGGGCCGAGACGAGGAGCAGGAGTGAGCTGGCAATGGCGGCAGTCGCGGATTTCGCTAAATATTTGCAACTGGTCATTTGCGTGAGAGGAGTTTGAGCTCACTTGTAGTTGGCACAGGCTGTGTGGTTGCCGAAGGAACCGAGGGAGAACCCGAGTTGGCGCTAGAAGTGGTGGAGCCATGGTGAGGGGTCGCTGTGTAAGATGACGTCGTGAACGAATCTGCAATTACGTGCTTCGAGCAAGATCACGTGCGCTGAGATCACTTACTGGCAAAATTAATCCATTTTTCGAGGTTCTCAGCGATCAATTTTCGCACGACGGCAAGTCCTGGTTTGTCTTCAGGCCGAGCCGGATACATGTCGGCACAGTGGGCAGTGCCTAGAACCACCTGATGATCCAGGGACCATAAATTGACAAGAACTGACCATTAATGAGGTAAGGAACGACGGAAGAATCGGTGGAGGTCAGTTTTCCCAGAGCGTGCCAAGGGTCGTTGGAGCCGTTTGGAAGGACAACGTTCGTGCCGCGGTAGTTGTCTCTGCCACCGTAGTACTGGAGCGTTCTTTTCACGCCGTTGTCGATGTAGGTGCGGTCAATAGCGGGTCCGTAAACGTCGGTGCAGAGGTTGATCCAGAAGCTATAAATAGAATTTGTTGAGTTCAAGTACACGGAATAAGGAGGGCGAATAGGATTTGTAACCTTTACCGTAGCACAAACCAATAAATAATGAAACCCCGTCCACATTCGCTGAGACATGCTCCTTCACTTACTTGACAGGAACGGGACTTCCGAAGAGGGATTCTCCATTGTCGGTAGTTTGGAAGAATCCGAACTCGTTGCATGACTGCCAAATCCAGCTACGTCCGCTAGCGCCGCCATAGTCGAACGAGACGTTCTTCAAGGCGTTTACCATGCCCTCGAAGTTGTTGTCCAAGCCCACAACTCCATTCATGAAGCTAACTACTCGTGCCAGGTTTTCCGTTGGTGTGTAGTCGTTGTCGAGCATAAGGGCGCAGGCCTGTTTGATACCGTACCCAGTCGCGTAGAGGCCCTGAAAGAGAGGAGTGATTGGAGGGATGAGTTTGTGTGGTTCTCACCATGTTGTCGCCGCTGTATTGGACAGCGCCTTGGAATGCGCTGACGACGTTCTGGAAGAAGTACTGAGCGTCTCTTTCCGTCAGGATGCTGTTTTCGTCCCACGGAGGACTGAGTCTGAAATGAGCGAGTTATGAAGATCAGATTTTAGAGTAAAATGACACCGTTGTAAATCTAGAATGTTTAAGGAAATATTTGGTGAAGTCTTGTAATGGCTTTGTCTTTTTCATCATTTTTTGATGCCCTGATAAATATTGGCGTGGGAACAAATTTGTGGCTAAAAGAACGCTTAATAGAATGACACTCACTGGAAGCGGTCGCTGAGAATTTGTCGACCGACGGCGGTCATAAGATTCTTCTGCAGGATTCGAAAACCGGACTGAATGGCATAAGCGCACTGCTGTGAATATTCCGTGATTGCCTTTTCCACGACTTGGAGGTACTCTGCAAGGATCCTGTCTGCAACCAAAGATCAACGAGGCACCTACCAAAAAAGTCGACCTTTGCAAAAACAGGTGCCGAACTGGCAACAGCTCCAGCGACCAGTTCCGGGTATGTTTCGCGCATCCACGCGGACAGTGCTCCTACACATGTTACTGTAGTCTATGAACTGTGTTGGCACCTTACCTGAATAGGACCCTCCGAAGGTGATCCACTTGGGGTTGACATAGCCGCGTTGTTGGTTCATCGTCTGGATGAACACGGCTAGATCGGCGAGCATCTGCTCGCTTGTGAGCCACTTCAGATTCTCGGTCGACTGGTCGGCCGTAGGTCTGCTCTTACCGTAGTAGCGATGTTCCAGCTGGTAGACCGCCGCGTTGTACTTCTGCGCCCAGGTCAGATAAGTGATGTTCGGGTTGGTGACCCAGTCCGCTCCGGCGGGTCCTTCTCCGCCGATCATCAAGAAGATGGGACCTCCCGGCTTGTACCAGCGTGTGTTGTACCAATACCTCTGAAACACACTGTTTGCCGAATGCCTCGAATAGTTGGACAAACTTGTTCGAACTGGTTAGGGTTCTGCAGGTCGAAGTGGTCCACGTCCTGTAGGATCGTTCCCAGCCACAGGTCCTGGGTGTCGAGGTCGTCATGTGCCTAAAGAGCAGTTTGTTTCCACAGTTCCGTCTCTTTGAGTCATACAGGAGGAGCGGCGAGAAATCCGCCCATGGAGTGGCCCATCCTTATTCTTCTGCTCGAGCTAGAGACTTGAAGACGCATCTCCTTTTGCTCCTTCTTGTCAGTGGCGTTGTACTTGTGCTCGACAGTTGCGGCTGTCGGGTTCTTTGGCTTGGTGATCGGGACTTGTGTCGTCGCTAAAAGTCAGTAAGCACAAGTGGCGGAAAAGCTGTGCCTACCAAAAGGATCGTTTTCCTTGGAAATGACGTATTTTCCGACCCATTTTTGGATGTTCTCAAAGATGAGTTTACGAACTACGGCCAGTCCCGGTGGGTCGTTGGTGGAGGTAGGTTCCATGTCGGCGCAGTGGGCAGTTCCTGTGATCAAGAAGGGGACGACGGAGACGTCCGTGGACTTGTAAGTGCCCAGAGCGTGCCAAGGGTCGAGCGAGCCGTTGGGAATGACGACGTTGGTGGCGTTGTAGTTATCGCGGCCTCCGTACGCTTTGAGAGTCTTGTTTACCGCCAGCTTGATGTAGTCCACGTTGAACTGAGGGCCGAAGACCTTCTCACAGAGGATGATATCGATACTGCAAATAGAAAGTTGATGTCAGATAGAGGAGGTTTCTTGGGAGCAGATAAGAAGAAGAATGAATAGTCTCTTCCACATTTGCTGGACCCTCCACTCACTTGACTGGGTAGACACTTCCGAAAATGTTTTTTCCGATGTCCGTAGTCTGGAAGAAGCCAAACTCGTTGCACGTCTGCCAGATCCAACTTCGTGTGGCGGCTGCCTCTCCCGTCTCGTCGTAGGTAACGTCACGGAGAGATTCAATTTCGTCATTGAAACTGTTAGGCGTGTAGTTGAACTCTGCAACAACTCTGTTACTTTCCAAATATAATATAGCGGTTCTTACTCGCTCCCGTAGAGAATTCGGTGATGTATTCGTTAACGTCGGACAACTTCTGCACAGGGCTTCGATTCTGCACTTCCATGAATTTGCACACGTCGGGAATACTGCCTGCCTTCAGGTACCTTCCCTAAACAAGCACTTTGAGAAAAAAGCCGACTGAAGGTCAACCATACAGCGACGCGATTGTACTGAACGGCTCCTTGGAAGTTGCCAAACACGGTTGAGTAGAAGTTCTGGATGTCGTTGTAGCTGAGAGGGAGATCGTTAAGACCCGGCTTCAACCTAGAAGTTCCTATTGAGCGAAACCATTATAAGGAGGTCACGAACGTGAAGGTGGAGGTGAGCTTATCACGCCCGCTCTTCGTGTTCATGAGCGTCACCATCTGCTGGAAGCCCTTCTCGATCTCGTCGGCACAGACGGTGCTGTAGGAGCGGATGGACGCCTCGCACACTTGCAGATACTCTTAAAACACGTTCAGTGTTTGGAAATGAGGACGAGCTTACGGTAGAAGTCCATCTGCGCCTGGACGGGACCACTGCTTCCCACGGCGCCCACTGTCAAGTGCGGGTAGAGTTCTCGGAACCAAAGAGCCAGCGCGCCGGGGTACGAGCCTCCGAAAACGACCCACTTCGGGTTCGTGATGTTGTGCGCCTTGTTCATCGACTCGATGAAGTTGGCCAGGTCGGCGAGTGCCTGACGACTATGCAGGTACTGTAGGTTCCCCGTAGTTTGAGTTCTGCAAGTGCATGTGTGAATTAACTATGAATCAACTATCAGTTCCTACGAGAAGGGACGACTTTTCCCGTAGAACCGGTGCTCCAGACACCAGAGTCCGGCGTTCAGCTGTCTGCCCCACGTGCCAAACGGAGTGTCCGTCGCAGTGACCTCCCCGCTGTATTCGGGACCTTCTCCTCCGATCATCAGGAAGTTTATTCCGTTGTCTTGATTGTAGTAGGTCGGGTTGTACCAGTAGCGCTGGAACGAAGAGAAGTCGCGTTGATTTGAAGTATATAACAGGGAATAATTCAGACCTGACCTAACATTTGTTCGGTACGGCCTAGTTTCTAGTACCCACTAATTTGGAAAAGTTATAAGCGGTGTGTCACCGGGCATAATTTTGCTATCGTACAATTTGCGGGCACGGCCTCGTTCACTAGAGAGTGCAATAAGGTGAGAAGGAGAGTTTCGGTTCTACTAGTGTCTTAGGTTTGCAGAATTTTAGTAGCTACTTATACGCCAATTGTCAGACGGATCTGAAAGTTTCCTTCTGGCCACTGTACCTGTTTCCATTGGAAATTTTTGCTGGAGTTGAAATGGTCCAGCTCCTGTGTGAAGTAAGATTCGGTCACGGTAGTGTCACCCTAAATTCGGAGCTGGTTATTCCAAGAAAGGCACCGGAAAACGAACTTCTAGGGGGGTGTCAGTACGAGGAGCCCGCAACCCATGCCAAGGGCGTCCGCGCAGAATCCACTTGCGGTTCTGCGGTCGGTATCCGCCATGGACTCCGAGGAACAGCACCAAGGCAAGGAGGAGAAAGAGTCGCAGTTCGCCCATCGTGGAGACAGGCAACCGCAATTCCAGGTGTCAACGCAAATGAAATGAATTAGCGGTCCGTCCACGTTCTTCTCGCGTTGATAAGAGGCTGAATCGGCCGGTGGCTAATTGTGTAAATATAGCAAACTGATAGTGAACAAATCAGCAAAGGAATTTTCATGTGAGGCACTTATCCAGTGACCGCGATCTAAGTGCAGCGGATTAGCTTGTATGATCTGTCTTCGGCGATGGGACGCGAACACGACGGTTTGTACTTTTCCCGACGAACGGTCTTCCTGCTATGGTGGGTGTGGCGGAAGATGACATTCTGCGTTTTCAGGGTAAATCGGTTCTTGGGAAGGTATGATCAAGATGTTAAAATCGTTGAGGTTCCTTATTCTGGGTCGGAACAGGAGTTTTAGCTGGAGATGTGATCGACTTAAGATGCTCTTGGTATATAAGACTAAGTGGAAGTTATTGTGTCTTGTTCAAATTGTCTTGGCAATATCCATTTGCCTTCGTAATGTGACCTAATGTGTAAAATTTTGTTGCAAAAGCATTATTGTATTTTGTGAAACCGATCATCTCCAAATCTGTTTAGTAATAAGGTGATAATGTTGGCACAGGCGCAATTTCTGAGCCAAGCCTCAACTCAACTGCACTGTTGTAAACCATTCGTTTGTTTTTCCCGAAATACTTTTTTTTGCGTCCTTCAGGAGTCTATACCTACACATAAGTCGCATAATATTCTCTTCAGCTCCTCTTGAATGTTTATTAAACATTGCACATCTCTAATTCCTTGCATTCCATCCTATTAACATGTCTGTGATTCATTCTATTCATACATTCCTTTCCAGTCTTATCATTTAAGAACACGAGTCAGCAAATCCAGAACTACCGAGACCCCCACCAACAACATCACCTCTATGAACTCTGGACCCATTGCATTTTGTTTATACTGTACATTTATAAATTTGCACCATATCCGTCAAAACAGACAGAATGTAACACTGTAGTCCAAGTTGGGCCAAAGAACGCGACGATTCGGAGGCTTAATTCCCTATTCATGTGGAATGCAGCGGTCGTCTGGAAGAAGCAATTTATTTCCAGCAACATGGGACAGGGTCACCGGTTGCGCCTCGCAGAAGCGACAAGCTCTCCTTGCATATGTGCCTAATTGAATAATCAGTTTTCTATGGTCGGTTCTAAGGGCAACTGTTGTGTTCTAATTATGGCACATGTATCTGAGATTCACAGAGTGGCACAGAGAACAAGCTTTGAGTCCCTTTCCCGCCCAAGAAGATGTCTAATCTGCAGCGCAGACATTAGCCGTGCATAAATGAGCGGCATCACATTCCGCAGATCTTCTCTCGATTTTTTACTTTTTCCTAAAACTCTGCATTTCTCTCGCTTGCAACCTGGACTCAGGGACGATCACCCTCTTTTGACAATACGTTATATTTGTGTCCTAGCCGGGACTGTGCTCGCTTCATCGGAAAATTTTCAAGATTCCTGAATTATGGCGACCGATTGACAAAAACTGTTTTTAATAAAAAATGTTTCTTCTGACGAGTCCTATGGAGCTTCCATTCATTCACACGTTATTTCCGAATGGTTTCGTGTTTGAAAAGCGTGTCTGGCCAATTAGTCATTTGGCTGATTTTTTCTTTTATTGCGTCCAAGATGGCCCTGGGCGCTCCCCACATTCCGCCGCACCGCAATGTTGTCTGTTTGTGTCCCGCACTGTCACGAGAAATCCGCGGTTTCCGTAGTGAGCTTTCAGAGAGATCGTTGATTAAAAAATTTAAGTAAAAAGATTATTGTACGTATTGGTGCAACTAATTCAACACTGCGTTGAACAAGAGTAGTGCCAAACAAGCGAAATAAAAGCAGAAAATAAATGTGTAGTCGCAGTGGGCATCGAACCCGTGACCTTTCCACTCATAATTTGACGCGCGAGAGGCCAAGGGTTCAACTCCTTTCGACGCTTCACTTGTCCCATCACTTTTTGTTGGTCAGAGTATTAGTCAGACTTTGTAAATTTGGAAACTTCTTAAACGGAAAAGACGTTGTTATCCTCTTTATTCCTTACTCTTCTCTTCATGCTCCTTAAAAAGACGTACAGGCGGAGGATCCTTTTTTATAAATGTACAGGAAGTGAGTAACAGCATAACGTTAAGAATGCAAACAGTTTAAAAGCTGCTTTACATTTTGACATAATCCAACTTGGTAAGTAATTTTTCTTTTTTTTTAATAAAACCGTGTAGGGCACAAATGGGTATTGACCAAAGTTACAATGTGCCTTCTCTAGAATTTAGGAAAAACTGAACAAAGAAAAGCAAAAAAACAAAATAGAAGAAGAAAAGAAATTCGTGGTCGCGATGAGGATCGAGCCCGTGGCCTCCCGACTCATAATTTGAAGCGCGAAAGGTCGAGGGTTCGAGCCCGCTCAAGCCCACTTCGAACCCGTAACACTTTGATGTCACGGACTCCACACTCATTCATTCCCTTTCTTCATATTTCAGAAACACTCGATTTAGGGCATGCGAATTTATTTATTTTCACTTTGCTTCACAGAGCTCTGTGCCTCCGTCCTGCTCTCACCGCAGTCGAAAGTGTTCCAAGTGTCTCGTGAACTACTTCGACACAGGCGTTCCTCTGTTAGTTCCGCCTGCTTTTCTGGAGACACTAGTCCGGTGCGTTTCTCTTTACAGCTGGGGACTTCAACCTCCTCTTTAGGTGGATGCCGCTAGAGTTCCGGAAATCCCATCGAGATACAATGTTGACACGTAAGTCAAACGGCTGTCTACGCACTACAACTAAGGATTGCAGCCCTTGGAACCGTCCCGATGTCCGTGTTTACGAAAGCGACACTCTCCGCTTCAACTGGAACTGGATGAAAGCGCTCCCAGTTCGTGGGTTGAACGATACGGTAGCCGACGCTATTTTAGAATGAACAGAAAGTTCTTTTAGGTTGGAGATGTAATTAGATATCTTGACGACCATGACTGCCTATACCTGGCGTTGGGCGCCCCTATCCGAGACGTTCTGATCGGTGAGCAACCCTTGGGCATCGAGGGAAAAGTCAGTTGTGGAATTGAAAAGGTGAACTCAAACAGCGTCATTCATAGTCAAGTTCGTTTGTGATAACTTAGGCTTACCGGCTTTGTGTTAAAAAATACGGGTCTGAAAGGTGTCGCCTACAGGAGAAGTCTCACTTGATGGTTGGTTTCCCCGTCGCTGCTGATCGGTGCGTTCTTACATTTCGCGTTTCCTTTCTCGTTCTTCACAATAACGGAAAACAAGTGCGAAACAAACGAAATAAAAAAAGAAATTAAATGCGCAGTCGCAGTGGGGATCGAACCCGTGGCCTTCCGACTGATAATTTGAGGCGCGAGAGGTTGAGGGTTCGAGCCCGCGCTGCCTCCCATTTTTTCTGTCATTGTTTTGTGCACAATACTCGACTGTTATAAGCTTGAGTCGTTCTTACACGAACGTGGCTAGCTTATGTCCAAGTCTATAAGCACGAAAAGTGCGCTTTTAACAGATTGGATCTAATCATGAAAGCCACTTCAGACCACATTCCCTCGTCGTCGATGTCATGAGCATTCTCCCGTGGTCGTCTGGTCTGGCGTCGACGGAGCTGCACTGGGATTATACGGCCAACTCCATGGCCCTTTACGACGACCAGGTCGGCAACGTGGTAAGCGTTGGACCTGCCAGCTCAAATCGTGTAACGTTCTTTTTCAATATTTCTCTTTGACAGTTCCCATGAGTTCAACGTTTTAGTATCTTATCGACTTTACGACTCGTGGCAAGGATGACGCTTGCAAACGCAAAATATTCATCGCTGACGATACAGAGAGCTTGATGAACCTGACAAATAACGACTTTGTCAAAGTGATGAGGTGTCGTTTTGCTGAAATTTCCAGCAGAGTATGTGGGATTTCCAGATCGTATAGGATGCGGTTAAACGGCTTCCGCTGTGGAGACCAGGACGTATGCAGCTTTCTAAAAGAGCAGGTGAAGAGACTTTATTCGTTTGAAGTAAGCGGGATATAAACGAACCCTGTTTTTCCGAATATTCGGTTTTATAGAAGCTTGAAGACTTCTATTGTCGCTATATTCTGGAGGGAATTGGGTCCCGTAACGAGACGGGTTACACTTGCTACGTTAAGGAATCGCGCGACATGACTGACCGTCACCGAAAGAAGTTCGACAAACTATTTTTTGACGATTTTGGAATGGATTTTCACCAGGAGACTCTGTCCCTAGTGACGCAGAAAGTGGCTCTCGCCACTTTTGACAAGATGCCTAACGGGGTCGTAAAGCACGAACCGAAGAATGGCTTCCTTGTGGGGAACAGCTCGGACAGTAGTACGTCTACTTTTATTCAAAAACACTAATATCGCATGTTCAGAACCGGAAGAGATTGTTATCTTGGATGCTAGCCCTGCTCTAAAGCCAAATGAGTCATCCGATGAGCCTAAACCGATTGCCGATGGAATGGAAGCAGCAAATCAATCACGATCGTCTTCATCCAGCTCACAATATCTTAGTGTTTCCCTTTCCTACGTCGTCGTCCTTGTTTTTTTCTGTTATCCATGATGTTGAACTGCCACAAGTTATGACACTAAAATTGAAAAAATTATGGTGGACGAAACAAGTGCGAAACAAGAGAAATGAAAGAAGAAATTAAATGTATACTCGCGGTGGGGATCGAACCCGTGGCCTTCCGACTGATAATTTGACGCGCGAAAGGTCGAGGGTTCGAGTCCGTCCGGCGCCTCACTTTTCCTATCACTTTTTTATGTGTACTATTGGACTGCCACAAGCTTTCGTTGTTCTTACAACTGACGTGTGTGACTTATTGCTAGGTGGTAAATGCCCACGGAACACACACTTCAGCGTACCTCTGAAAATGATAAAGTACAAACTTTAATGTAGATAATGTAGAGCGTATTCCGCAGCGTCGCAGTGTGTGTCACGGCTCGCGTCATGTTTTTAACATTTATTTGACTAACCGGTAACGGCTGAAATTAACATTTAGTGAAGACAAACGTAGAAGCTGACGATGGCAATGAAAAAGGCAGTAAAGAGGCTCGTAGTATTTGTAGATTTCGTAGTGGTTTGAGGGGCTGTGGTGGTTGGAGCGGCTGTAGTGGTTGGAGCGGCTGTGGTGGTTGGAGCGGGCGTGGTGGTTGGAGCGGGCGTGGTGGTTGGAGCGGCTGTGGTTGTTGGAGCGGCTGTGGTG
>KN169076.1:70962-88515 GCA_000757755.1 Steinernema glaseri
TCTCCGTCTCGGCTGGCCCCGGCTCGGAAGAGGCGACTCGCCGGCCGCCGTCCATCGGCGACCCGCCCGCGGCCCCATATTCATAGCCTTTGGCGCTTTTGGCCGGAGAAGAGTTGCTCCGCTCGTGTGTGTCTGAAGCATGCTTTCCGGACCACCGTCTCCGCGCTTCCGCCGCGCTCTTTGTGCTCCTCCTCGATTTGTTATCGTTCCGCGCTCTGGATTACGCGATGTTCGTCCTCGCCTGCCCTGTCCTTTCCTTTTTGCCCGGCTTCCCTCCGATCGCGAGATGATACGCCTTTTTGCCTCTTTTCTCTCCTGTTTACGCACTGCGGACCGTGCTGGAGTTCTTTTGTTTCTCGATCTGCTGCTGCACCACCCTCCGGCTCTCCTTTCATAATTTATCATCGGCGATTTGGCCGCAACATTGTCCAACGCCCGAGTTCCAAGACTGGCGGCGACGGATTTAAACGTCGTCGTTGCGGATGCAGATTACGCGGGAAATATGGTACAATGGACGCCGCGCGACCGTCTCATCGCGGGTGCGCCTGAGGTTTATTTGTTTTGACCACGTGTGATCACATCCGCCGAGTCGCGAGCTCTTGCAGGAGGACAACTCCGTCTTCGTCTATGGCTCGAGTCTTCCGGGACAGCACATGCCAATTATACGCGCGGCTCGCAATGTGTGCAATTTCAGATTAGGCATGTCAGACTCGGCGTTATCCGGCGCGACAATAGAGCCCATGGTCGCGGAAACTGCCAGAATGACGTTGAGGGACGACGCGATGGTCGGTCCGTCTTCGGACGTCTCCGACATGCAGTCCGACGCGTCGGCTTCACAAGTCACTCAAACCATGGCTGGCCCCGAGTCCGAGCAGTGTGTGGCCAACGCCAACGTGCCGTCGTCGAAAACAACCACAAAAGTCTATTACAACATCGACGACGAGACCACGCCATACTGCACGGAAGTGCCTGTGCCGCCTGACCGCATCACACTGCGTGACTTCAAGAATGCCTTCAACCGACAGCAGAACTTCAAATACTACTGCAAACGCATTGACAAAGAACTCGGGAAGTACGTTGCCGGAGTCTGGAGCCAGCAGCTAAGACGTCTTTTGCAGAGAGGTGAAGTCGGAGCTCCGAGACGACAATCAGCCGCTGGAACGCTCGCAGAACGACATCTTCGAACTGTTTCTGCTGACGGCAGAAGGTTCTACTCACTCTGACGGTTCCTCCGGCGCCCACCCGAGGGCGAGTATACGTAACCTCCACATGGTATGCAGCTTTTAGACGGTTTCGGCTAAGAATCTCCGTTTAGGTCCCCGCACCTGCTCCCAGTGGAAACCCCTTTGACGCTTACAGCGCTCAGTTCATGCACGGAAGGCCTCACTTCGACCAAAGCCGTAAGATTCGCGCCTTAATTGCGATAGTCTATCATATCTCTTGGTCTTAGTTGTAAGCACTGATTCGGAGTCCATATTTGGAGCTACTCATCAGCAGTTCGGGTACCCGAGAGGAAGCCTCAACAGGCGGCCGCAGCAATACTATCCTCAAGGTTGGTTTTCTACTGTATTTTTTAACATCTATGCCCTTCATATTCCTGCTCCATAATCATGTTTTGCTCTGCTAGTCCACCTGCTCTCTCATGGTCGTGCATTTGCGGTCCGATCTTCCTCCAATAAGAATCATTTATTTTCGCCTGGTCATAAATTTCCCGTGATGCTGCTCTCGCTGTGGCGCTCACTTAAAGTTTCCCGAAACAAATGAATGAACGCGCTAAAGCCGTTTCATCGCTATCGGTTTCATTAATTCAGCAGGACCCGTCGCCCGATTTTTGACGGCCGTAGGCCCTTCACTCTCATTAATACCCTGAGGATTTCCTTCTGCTTTGAATGCGCAGCGAGTATTATTTAGCCATCTGAAATGAGATCAATATTATGCAAAGGGGTCCGAGGTCGCCGCGTTTTTCGGCCTCCCGGGAAGGGCGCCCCCGGTACTTCCCGGCCATTCAGCACAAATCTTGCGGATGAAAAAGAATAATTTATTTCAGTAAGTTCCGGCTAAGATAGGTGCCATAGGCGCAGCTCATTCGTAGCGTTATGCATTCGTGGGGCAGCGAACACTCGTATCCTTGTTGTGTCTCCGACTTGTTTGATTATCCCTCATTGACTGGAAATGTGTTCGTTGGTGTGCGAGCGTTTAATTAACGTTAATGACAAATATTTGATCGACCACCCTCCTCGGTTTGTGATGTTACAGTGAAAAAGTCGTGACTGAATGCAGAAAGTGCCGGGTTGTCCCGTCGACGATGGCGAGAAGTGGCATGCACTAAGACAAAACGTCCTGTGCAGTTAGTTAGTTTTTCTAGCTCAAGTGGATCTCGAACGGCCTATATGACGAGGGGTACTTGTGGAAACTGTTTTGCTTTTTTCGCAAACAACTGCAGCTCTTGTATTTTCTCCCAAAGATCAACCACCTTCTTTACTACCAGCCAGGTTAAGGGTTTCTAAAGTTTTAACGTAGCAGAAGATCGTAAAAGGCCCGTAGACAAGACACACTGGTTAATCACGTCGATGATACCCCTTCTACCCCCATTCGTAGTAGCATAAGGAAAAGAAGCGCTCTCCAGTGGTTTCCCAGGCACGTGTGTTGTTGAGTCTTATTCTCCGTTGTTTCGCCATTAATGCTCAGGTCGCCTCAGAGCTCGCGCTAATAGTCCTTGATTACATTACAGCCCTCGCCGCTTTTCCTCCGCTCCAGTCGAGCGAGGGCTACGGGAAACGACATCCTTATCGTTGTCGTCTTCGACTGTTTGCAAACACTTTGGCCCTCACTAACCCGGTGGCCCCGGTTGCCCGCTCATCCGCGTTCTTCTTGACTTCCAGCTCCGACCCCGACTTAGATATTTCGCTCGTTAACACTCGAGCACCCCTTCTCTGTGTGGAGTAAGCTATTTTCTGTCCGTTCCCTTCTTCGACCGCGATGTCTGAAACTGAGCGCGATGGCACCGAGAAGATAGATCGCTTACGCGACCGAGCACGACGTCTCCAGGACTTAATCACCGATCGACGCCGTTCGTGCCGTTACGTGCCGCAAAAAAACGAACAGCTTCCCGCTTCCGCCGAGACGGAGACTTCAGCAAAAAACGAAAAAGCTACAGAGGGAGAGGTCACCGTGAAATTGCGAAAGCCCAGACCTTACGTGAAAAGCAGGACCCGCGAACTCGTGGAGAGCATTATAAGCATCCTGCCGAGAGAACCGCGCGAAGTCCGTCGCTCGGAGAGTCTGGCCGTGATCGTTCCCTCTTCGTCGTCTACGACAGCTCCCATGGTCATAAGGCACAGTTCTAACCCTCCGAACCCAAAGAGGCAGAAGGAGCTGGAGCAGAAGGAACAAGCCGGAGAGAACGAGCAGTACGCCGTCATCAAGAAGAAGTCTAAGCGGTTGAGCCTGGTGGAAAAACTCCCTTTCCTCAGTGCTTATTCTGAGCGGCAGAGGCCTAGATCAGACGTGGCCAGCCATGATAGAGACACTGAGCGACTGTTGCCGAGTCGTCCGGAACCAAGGTCCTATGAGAGAGATGTATCCAAAACGGCCCACCGGAAAGAAAAACATGTTTCTACTCGGACATCGGAACCTCAGATCGACACAATGCACAGACGGTCGCTGCCCAACCCTTCTCGCCTGCGACCTGAGCCCATCTACCAGAAGAGCGCGAATCCGAAAGTTCTGTCAAGAGCGATGACTATGGCGGAGTCGGCGCGTCGTCTACCTCCACTCATCGAGGTCACCGCGCCTGAACCGAGCGACGTGGCTGACACGGTGGAACCGAAGGCACCCAGGAAGCCGAAGCAGTACACAGGAAGTCATACGACAAGTACTTACCAAGGAGGGAGAGACGCGGCCCCCGATGCGTCGCCCAGAAGACACCTCATCGGCTTCTTGCACCGCACCTCTCACTTGTCTCTTACGAGCGAACTTAGCGCTGACGCCTCCTTCTACCTCATCGGCAAGAATTTCACGATTTATTCCTTTTTGCTCCCTCCCGCTCATATTCCTAACTTTAACCTTACAGTCATTGTCTAGGACTGCATGTGTAACCCTTGTGCTTTTAGGTCATCGCGGCAGACGCTTCGAAGAGTCTACAATCGCTTCGGAATCCGACGCTCGCATATTCTCCGACGATGACGATCAAACGAGGTTGAAATTCTGGTTAAGTTCCCTTCTAACTTCTCATTTTCAGAGTGTCGACATCAACGGACATCACGAGTGTGTCGAGACAACAACAGAATCTCTACAGGAGGCGGAAGAATAGGCGGAAATTCCGGCAACCTTCACGGGCGTCCTCCTTCACCAGTATCACGGAATCGAGCATGTCCCTGGACGTGATTACCGTGACTTTGAACATGGACACTGTCAACTTCCTAGGCATCAGCATTGTCGGTCAAAGCTCGCAGAGAGGGGACACTGGCATCTACGTTGCCAATATCATGAAAGGTACTTTCTGCTATGCCGAAAAATACCGTATCTTCATTTCCTTCCAGGAGGCGCCGTGGCTCTGGACGGTCGAATCGAAGCGGGAGATATGATTCTGCAGGTGAACGACGTCTCATTCGAGAACTTCACGAACGACCAAGCCGTGGACGTGCTGAGAGAGGCCGTGGCAAGAAGAGGGCCCATCAAACTAACCGTGGCGAAGTGCTGGGAGAGTGGACAGAAAAGCTGTTTCACCGTTCCACGACCGCGCGACGAACCCGTGAGGCCAATCGACACGCAGGCCTGGATCCAGCACACCAACGCGATGCGCGGGATGCCTTCAATCATGGAAGGTAGAAGTCTGTAAGGGACGTGACTCTGTCTAACACTGGCTCTTCTAGGCTCCGAGGGGGCGCCGACACCTGTGCCCGGACAGTACCCTCCCCACAACAGGCCACCGAGCAGTAGCACGGTCACGTCTGGCGGGGGCTCTGGACCCAACACAGTGATCGGTGGCGGGCCGACTCACATGCGCCTGGACATGAACACGGACAAGAGGAAAGTGGTCGAAGCGATGGCGATGCCGAACTCGGGTCTCGACATCAGAGACAGGACGTGGCTGAAGATCCCCATGCCAATGTGCTTTCTCGGTAGGCCTCACCGACAGTTCTCGTCTACGGGAGGGTTAAATTTAGGAACGGATCTCGTGAATTGGTTGCTGGACCATGTAGATGGGTTGAAAGACAACAAGGAGGCGAAGAAGTACGCGAGAGAACTGCTGAAGGCGAAGCTCATCCGACATGTCGTGAAGAAGGTCACCTTCACCGAACAGTGCTACTACGCACTAGGAGAAGGTAAGACGACGATGATCTGGAGCCTAATTCCTGACACCTACTTCTTCAGATTTCGAGAGACAACGACTCATGACGGGAGAGTGTTCCAGTGGGCGAAGTGACGTTGGCTCCCTGCCGCCACCACCCCCGGGCTTCTTGCAACCGCAGCCTCAACAGGCCCCGCGATGGCCGATGATGGCAGGCACCAACGGAGTCCCCAGCGCTCCTTCTATGGTAGGCAATCATGCTCCTCCTTCGCACGTCGTTCCTCCGCGGCACGGCGTCGTGCCTCCAAGCAGCGAGTACGGCATCGTCGCCGGCGGTCACCCGGGCGCCCGATTCACCATCGAGAACGGCGCGACCGCACATTTCATACTTGACATCTGAGGCACTCCGACTGGCTTGCAAAGAGCTTTGTATATACACTCAAAACATTTCAGTTCGGTTTTCGCATACTTTAGCTCTACTTGTCACATGATACAGGGTTTCCCATTTTGTTTGATCTGAACATTTTGATGTAGTTATGACTTTTCCTCGTGCTGTTTGTTCCTGCTGACGAATGATGCCTTAGCCCGAAAACCAACGTTTGGCGCACAAATAACCGTATTTTGCTCAAGCTTAGCGAGCCGCCGTCGGCTCCGTTCGCAACACTTATCTTTTCGATTGTGCTTCCGAGTGCTGGACTGATCAGCGAGCTTTTCTCACAATCGATCCAATCGGTGTCCTTCTATCGTTCCTTCGGTGATATTTATGTGATGGATCTGTCTGCCTGTGTATGCTTGGATTTCCGATGGCTCAGTGTGTCATTTCTCTCTCGAATAAACGACATTGACGAATGACGAGCACCTTTTTGGTTGGCATACAACGTGGCGCCGCTTGTTGCACGAGCTTTTGCATTTGCATGACCACACAAGTCCACCTCTGTCACCCTTTGAGACCTCACCTATCAACAGCGTTGCTTTCAGGTCAGCGGTTACGCGCAGATGCCCCCTCCCTCCTCCTCTTACCCCTACAACCCCCTGCTCATTTCCCATCAACGGACCGGGGCTCCGGACGTGAACAGTCAAGCCAGTGGCCACTCCAACGAAGGATCCAGCGGCTCGGAGCACCGTCGCATGGCGTAAGTGTCCATGTGGCCCACTCCACAGTAATCCGCCTGTTTCAGTCGCGCCGTTCTTCCTCCAGCGCCTTCGCTCTCCTCTAGCCAGCCTCCCCTTATGCCGCTCGGATCGTCGACTACCGTATCCTTGAATCCCCCTCAACACCGACTCGAAGAGTTCCCCACAGAGCTAGCCTCCAGCCGACAGAGCTTCCGGCTTGCCGTCCAACAGCCCCATCCACTCGAGTTCTTCGTCGACAACTTCTAGCTTAACCTCGAACCGCGCTTCGTGATCTCCCCTCCTCCAGCAAGTCCACGCGCACTTTTCGGACTCTAATCGCATATTCCTGGTCGATACTCGATCCTGTTATGGGTGCCCTAGAAGTGAGATTGGTCGCCACCTTCTTCGTTTCACCACAGCGTTCACTTAAACCTCTCTCGCCAACGCTCACAACTCTTTAGTGTCTTACTTGTTGTTCTCTCCGGAATAAACTGCTCAACGCTTTCTGGCACGGTCAGCCGACTGTTCTACTGGGCAGTACAGAACAAAGTGAACAAAAGAATAAATAGAGAAGGGGCGAGCGTGGGTAGGAAGGACGAGTTGCACATGTGCAAGTTGTTGCAGGTGAAGCAGTGCGACTGACCGTTGAGCTGTTCGCAGACGCCCTGTGCTTGGAAGCAACTTTCGTTGGCGAGTCCCGTTGCCGAAGTGAGCCGAGACACGCCGCAGCCACGCGATATGAATGATCCTAAACAAGGCGTCGAAAGATGGCCATGGAACTACGTCAAAGAATTCATCACAACGGGCAAAGTGCATCGTGGACCGGGAAGTGATAGCCTGACAAACAGCCGTCTTTGTCACGGAGTCTGTACCCTTTCGAGGATAGCCTTACACAAATGATGCGCATTCTTTAGCGAAGAAAAACGAGTACTGACGAAGTACACATTAGGGCCAGTAGCCCAAACTAGAAATGTGTCCCCGGACGTTCCTGCCGATTGGAATTTAGATAAAAGTAAACTACGTCTTCTGGCCCTTTCTATGCACATTTATCTTCAAGACAATCGCTGCGCCTAAGAGCGATGATAGAGGACTAACTTTTGAAGTTTCGCCTGATTCCATAGGGATAGAAGAAAACAACATTTGTTTGGAGTATTCGTCATAGACCCATAAGGATAGCCCTGGGAAAAGACATTTCAGCAACATAGATATAATCGGCCCTAACGATCCATGAAAAAACTCTCTAGAAAATAGGAAGAAATAATTTGCTTTATATGGATATTCACTGACCAGTTTTCACTTTCTGGAATTAAATTTACGTGAGTGAAAGCCTGAGATGCCTTGCTTTGAAGATAACCTATCAGCTGAGAGCCGTATGTTTGTTTCTCAGACGGGACAAGGAAGGGAATCTTAAACAAGAACACTATATGCTTCTAATGTGAATTTAAAAGTGTCACACAATTACCGTAGTTGTACTACGGTACTTTAAAGGATGCTTCTAAAAGGAGAAGGAACACCAGTTCACTTTTAATTAGTTTCGTTAAAGGTCTCTTCCAATTTCATAGAGTCTCCCACTTAGGGCTCTAGGAGCTTTGTGGCTGAAGGCGAAAAACTTCAGCCAGTTAAAATGAGAGTGACGTTCGGAGGTTTTGAAAACGGTTAAAAAACAGCAATTTTCCTTTTGCAATATTCCGTTAGACGAGGAAATAATTATACGCCCCAGCAGCCCTTGGCCTCGAAATCGGTCTCACAAGCAGCGGAGGGACTCTGGTGGGTCTAGTAGAACTAACCTGTGGGTGTTTGCGCATTTTTGCACTCGAACTTGAAACACTCGACCGTCTCGTCTGGACACTGCGCCGGCTTGTACTGCCTGTTTGCACCACCAGCGTGGCACCACAGATACTGAGCCTCGGTCCGCACTTAATGAGCCTAACACAGGATCTCCTTGGAAGTGTCACTCACCTGCGATACAGAGACAGAGGGCGCAGAGGAGCGCTGACGCACTTCTTACTGGGACCATTCTGTGGACTCGCGAGTTGCTTCGACCTTCTGACGGCGAAATGAAATCGCGGAAGCCACTCAAAGTGCCAATAGTCGCGGAGACAAACAGCTCTTCAAAGGCTCAATCTAACAAGTAACGAGATTGATTTATTAATTCTTTGTAGATGTCCGTCTGCACATGACAGGACAAGCGGTCCGTCGGAAGGCTTGTTAATCACCGAAACGAGCTATTAGAACGGGTCGGCAGAGGACTGAGGAGAGCGCGGCGGCGGCGGAAGAGTAGAACCGGGTGTACCTGCCGGGTCGCTCGGAGCGGCTTCTCTTCCGGACGACCGACGTGGCGACTCTGCAACTCAAGCTAATGGGCAAACAGAGTAACTGGTTCGGCTGAAACTAAACGCTGCTCGGAGCGTCGTCCTCAATCGCATCACCTGCAGGACTGAAAGCTTCCGTGTCGAAAAAAGGGCCCCGATGATCGCGGGGGAGTAGGCGATCATCGCATGTTTACGCGTTTGCTTACGCGTCGGTCACTTGGGTCACATAATCCAGGCGGGTCCTATGATTGTTTTCGGTGCGGCCGAGTTCCTCAGTGGATTTGGCTATCGCCTGGATGCTTCTCGCACCCACTTTCTCATTTTCGCAGTGAAACTCTGGCAAGACCGAGCGCGTTGAGACGCCGGTTTTGTGATTTGCCATTATTCCTTCCGCACTTGACCCCCGGGGAATTTCCGTGTCGCTGTAGTTGCTCGCGACCCCACTCCCTTGGCCACTCTTCGACTGCCACTCTCGTCTTCGATTGATTTTGCTCCACTGATTCGGTGTTAACGCTCCGTTTTTCTCCGTTCTCGCCGCCATCGCTGCCCCTTAGCGTCTGGGAACGACGAAACCGAGCCACGCGCCATCGGACCCACTCCCTCGGCGAATCCGTTTCAGTGATGGGAGATGCGATGTGGGTTTCCCTGTCGCTGCCTCAGCTGATCACGTGTCTGACGGCCGTCGTGATCCTCGCAGTGCTGGTGGTGCTGTGCGCGGCCGTGGGTCTGTCCCGCGACGAGGAGGAGAGCTTCCTGCTGAAGGACATCATAGACCCGGACGAGGAGCTCTTCTTCCAGAAAGACATTCCGCCGATGCCTCCGGGCGAGTTCGTCTGACGAAGACACGCTCCCACTCCTCGCCGCTGCCTCTGTTGTTCCACGCTGTTGTTGTTCATGTTTACTGTGCATAATTGAGAAGTTGTTTTATCAAACCGAAATGGGAAACGAGAATAAAGAGATCACGCTAGACGATTTCGCCGAAAGCGGGCTGCTCGTCGCTCTTCTCGAAGCAGTCGGTGAACTGGCCGAAGCAGGCGCAGAAGACGCAGATGAACATGGAGCAGAGGGCCAGCACGAGCAGTGTGGTGATGAGGTAGAGCGCCTGGTACCACGAGACTACCACCATCGAGTAGAACTGCATGTCGTCCGGCCGGTCACATCGACGCGACTGTGGCTCTGAAACCGCGGAAGCACGTTTTAACAGCTCCGAGCGGCACAATGGGTCGAGACAAACACCGCATGTTTTCTGCTAAATTGCTAATTTCCCTCGGCGCTAAGTTACGTCAACTTTCCCCTCTCTTCTAGACAAGCTACCGTCAGCGGATTCGCGGATCTTCCCTAAGCCAAGGCGCGAACCATCCCTAAGACCAGAGGAGTGCCTTAAGGCCGATCCACAAACATCACAGAGTACGAGTCGCATGCACGAGTTCGCTTCGAAAAAGTGTTTCTTGGCGTTTCGCGCTGTCGCTGCTTTAACTCCACTGTCAATATATTTTGCTGTTTTGGGACGACGCCCCAGAGATTTATGACAAACGTATGGGTCGGGCTGTATCCATTATCGACGTTCTTTTGCGCCATCTGAGCTCTTTTATGTTCGCATCGAGCAGGAGATGAGCCAATGCAGCTTGGAACAAAGGTGTTGACAAAGAACCCGAAATCGAATGAGTCGCCTGAACGACTTCGAGAGCGTGTCGGCATCTCAGTGTGCTTATTTGGACAAAAGCAGGCATTAGACCTCTACTTAAGCAGTCTTTTAAGGTAAGTTTGCATCATTCAAAGATTGAGGTAAGATGGAGTTCAAGAGAGCGTGCAAAACGATACTGATACTGTCAAAATAGAAATCCGCCATACTTTATATTTGGCCATCACTGCGCTCTCGTGATTTGTCCAACTTGTGTATACGGTCATTTCTAAGATGCAGATAGATTGGTGAGTGGGGCTTATATCGATCATTTACCATGAAAACTCCTTCAAGTTCGCGTCCAACAGCCGATGAACAAAAGCTGCACTGATCAGAGGTGTTGACAACCCTCCAACCCCCTAAAATCAAATGAGTCGACTGGACGACTCCATCTGATGTCTTCTGTCGCTTTTCACTTCATTTGAGCTTTTTGGGAAGTTCGTCCACGCCACTGAACGCACAACGTCACTGCGAATCCTTGAGGCGTCCCGGAAGTTGTCGAGGGGAAGCTTTGGAACGCTACGTGGATAATCGTGCGCCGTGTCCTTCGAATTACGCGGATAACTGCAAATGACTATACGCCGGCGATGAATAATTCCGCAAGACGGAGGCACACAGAGTTTCCAGAAAACATGCAATTAAAAATTTACACGGTGCAATCGATCTACATGCAGGCAGACTGCCGCATCCTTCGCAGGAGCACCTTAGAGCGTGCGGCGCTCATCTTCTGCTCTCCTTATGAGACGGTGTTGGAGAAAGGGGAGAGATGGGCATTCTTCGACAGAGTAATGAAACGCCCTGAAGTACACAATTGTTGTGGAGTAGATATTGCAAATACATCCTAGAATTAGATTCTCTCTCGCTTCAACATCCTAGGACGGTCATCTTTATTTTATGCCATGATCACCTTCATCCGTCCTTACAGTTTACGAATAAAAGGGCGTCCCATTCCAACGACCTTTTGAAGTCCACGAGGAAGGGAACATGCCTAAGGGTGTTGGTCAAAAATATATGAAAGGGTAGATTTGCTCCGGTTATTGCGATGTTCTACTCTATGTTTCAAAGATCACCTAAATCAGAACTAAATATCATATTTTTTAAACGCGCCGCAAAAAAGTGTTACAATCCCATGTCTATGGTAAAAAATCTGGTCTACGGTAGAGGTAGCCGAGCTACTCAAAGTTTAAGTTTCTAATTAACCAGAGAAGACTTGTAGACAGAGATGTGTCCTGATCCAGATTTTGGGATGACGTCGATCTGGATTCCGCTTTTAGGAGAGCCCCTATAAGACATACCGATAGTGAATTTGGGGTGATCTTTGCCTGACAATAGTCATTGCTCGAAACCATGACGCAATTCGAAAACTGGCGAATGAAATTCACCCTCGCTCTTCTCCTAACTCATTCAGCGTGTTGTGACGGAGGTCTGGGTCATGTCATTACACGAATCCGTGTCAGCCATTAGGTGAAAGCAGCGTTGGAGGATTTGTTCAAATGGCCAGTAACACATCTGCGCAATTACAGCACATATACTCTCATTTATTGGCTGTATTTATGAACTCTTGTAGCCTGGACTCCCAAAGTGCGCTAGAAAGTAACTTCAGACAACGTTAGGTCATGGTAATTAAATTAAATCTAAATTACACACTGTCTTCTGTAATTTCGGAAGGTATCCATTTGAGATCATGGACACAGTGGTCACGTGTGCTTGATGTTTCGACCCCCGTACTCCTTTTTCGCCTACTGCTCCACTATTTGCGAAGCACAGCCAAATCCTTATTCCTTTTTATTAGTCTCAAACGCACATTTGGGCTTCGGAACTCGTGTCGTTGTCTGGGAAGCGTCAAAACAATCTCTCCAACAAAGCAATATGCTCTAATGAGAGTCGTCAGAAATCGTTTGTCATAACCGTTGTTGTGGAGAAAGCCACAGCAGCGATGGACGCTCCACCGCAAGGTCTTCTTGGAAGTTCGCTACTTCCTACTTGTTACAGGAAAAGTTTGGTCTTCAGGGAGAGAACCAAGCAGTAGCGGACGTGGGCAGCAGAGGAGAATTCCCTTACGGCCCTTCTTGAATACTAACAGACCTTCTTCATGTAAATAGGAGATCACGCCTGTCTGGAAAGACTAGGAGCTGCAATTCTCGCCCATCAGATGCGCAAATGGGACGATTTGCAGACGCGATATTTTGTTTTTTACGATCGAAACTCAGTGTGTCTTTTCGGACAAAGGCAGTCATGTCAGGTCTTCTCAGTAAAACGACTTTGTCAGTTTTCCTAATTGTAAATAAGACCGAAGGACAAATTTACAGACAAGGAAACCCTTTAGTTATGAGCTCCTTCCCATTGTTATTGTGGTTATCTGTCCATCCGCCAATGTGTTTCGCTGCTTATATTGTAGAGGAGAAGTTCACAAAAGTGTAGCGGAAATGTTTTCCAAGAAACTTAACATATTTTCAATAGGGAAACGTAATTCTAGAAAAAGAGCTTAGGACGACTTAGGATAGGGATAAAAATAAAATATGTAACGTTAGGTCATATTTAGACAAAAAATGAAGACCTAACTGCGAGCTTCTCCTCAACACAAAAACCCGCAAAATGATATACTGAGGGAAGAACAAATAGAAAATAAGTGGAAAACTAAGTTTTGAAGGTACTAATCGCATATCATTTTCAAAAATATCAATAGAAAGGTTAAGCCTCACTTAACTACAACCATTTTCGGACTGCTCAAAGCATAAAAACACTGGGATTTGAATTCCATAAATAATTTCCACGGGCTGTGAGGTCATGACTCCAAATCAAACTAGCTTTGTTTGCCGCTGACTAAGCAAGTGAGTACAGCGCACTGACCTATCCGCTCGAAGGACTCCAGTTCCAGATCCTTTTTCCTCAGTTTCTCGCACCCAAAATACTTCATTCGGAATGTAAAGCAGTGAAGCGAGATAAAGGATGAATCCTTCTGCCACTCAGAGGGTACTACTGCGAAAACAGGAGCCACTAAACATGCAAAGCGGCTCTTAATGGTCAGTTCTCGGAGATGAAGGGATTTTTCCATTTCAGGTGATCTATCGAAGTATGTTTCCTTTTCGTTTCTTGGACTACGGTACATGGAACCGAGACTGCTCGTGCCGTTCTCGAATCTCCGAGCGATTCCAGCAGTGGACATTTCCGATGTTAATGTAGGGACTTTGACGAGCCACTGGGCCGATTTCGAACTGCTTTTTGCTTCTTTCGGGCACAATGTCTTTCATTTGCAATTCGGCAAATCACCAACTTCGTCGCTTCCTTCTGACATCCGATGGCGGCGTCACGCGCTGAAACCCTCTGTTCTGATTTAATATGCCTCGCGAAAGGGCGGCCGACAACTCCGGAGGGCTCTGTACGCATGCACATGCTACCGTAACCCGCGGGAGAGGAGGAAGCCGGCGACGCCGGCGCCGCCAACGCAGTGCCACTTGCGCCTCGCATCGCCTCAGGCAACGCCGCCGTCTTAGTGACTATCCCTCACAATTATCTCTTTTGATATGCCCTTATTAAGGGGGCTTTTAATGGCCCACAGCGACACGTCAGCCAAGGCGCCGTTAATGGCCTACCGGTCCTCGGGCTATGCAAGCATGTCACTTCGAATCCGAATCAGGGCGTCCAAGTCCCGCCCTCCTTCCGGGGTGCGGATCTTCGGGTTGCAGTGTTAAGCACGTATTCATCGGTCAGTCGTTGGGGCCGCCGAGTTGCGAAGCGCTGTATTCAGCAGAGTCGCTCAAAGGGACCTACTTGACTCCCCTTACGCTCCGAAAAAGGGTCCTCCTGCTTGCCCTGATACTCCTTCATCTCGGTTTCACCTCCTCTTCAGGACCCTTAGGCGGTGATAAGGGTGCGTTTGCCATACGCACCCCACCTTTCCTTCGGTCTTGCCCGTAGACTGGCTCTAGTGCATCCCAAGTGTCGGCGCCACACTCTCGGGTCAAACCGAGGATGTCCCTTTGATTGGAGTTCCGCATTCCAGGCCAAAATCTCCTTTGTTAGCGGAGTCCGAGAGAACAGCGATTTGGAGGGTATTCAAATGGCTGTGCTTGAATAGCTCATCAAAGGGGACAATGAGGGTGCGATGTGAAACATCCGCAAAGTTGATCGAATCGCTCTCTCCTTGATGTTTTTAATTCCTCTGAAGTTGCTCCGCTCGGTTGCGCTTTGAGCAGCCCCTTGACAGGAGGAGTCCTTTCCGGAGCCGATGAATTACCGTTTCTTCCCACGCGCATATTTGTCGCCATCACTAATTAAGTCGATTCGATAAATCGAGTTGTTTTGAGCGCAGAGGTTCTGAAAGAGAGGGCGTTGTCGAGTCGAGCGAGGTCTCTGCTAACCGCTCCTTCCTATTCAGGTTAACGAGCACAGAAGATCATGCAATCGACATTGTGCGCCCTCGCTCTTTGCTCCTTGGTAGCTGTGCTCCTCGCCGGCGAGGTAAGTGTCTCATTCTCACCAGCTTCTTTACCAAGTCTGTGCTTCGTTCAGACTCTCGGTGAATCTTTACGAATCACTGAAAACGAAAGTAAAGACCTACCTAGGTTTTCGATGAAAATCAGTCCTATCTACCCTTTTCAGATGCCCGAGCTGGAGTCGGAGAGCGCCGCCGCGCCGGCCGACAAACGCGGTCTTCGGACGTTCGCCTTCGCCAAGCGCTACCCGATGTCGGGATTCGCCAAGCGAGCCGGCGACGAGTCCGAGCTGACAGGCGAGACTGACGGCGACGTCGTCGACGGCCCTGAGGAGCAGAAACGCAGCGGATTCAACCGATTCGCCTTCGCCAAGCGCTCCATGCGGAACTTCGCGTTCGCCAAGCGAGCCGTCAGACCGTTCGCCTTCGCCAAGAAGTCGATGCGCAACTTCGCCTTCGCTAAGCGAGCGCCGTTCTCTTCGTTTGCCTAACCTTGTCCTCCCCGCAACGTCTCCGCCGCTTCCCGGTTGTAAGCCTCCTGTTCCACCGTCGCCACCGGCCGAAGCTGAGACCGTTTGATAGAAGTTGTACACTGTGAACTGCTGCATTTTGTACAGTTTTCACTCATAATAAAATGTATGTGGTTTGACTCTTGTCGAGCTGTCCCATTTGACGCCTTACTCCGCTGTGTACCGGAACGGATCTGGGTTCCCTCTTCCGGAACTTGGATTGCGTGCAGAAGAAAGGGACAGAAAGTGTGTAAACAGCAGAACTCGACAATGGAGCAGAGGGGCTGGGAATTCTAGCTCTTTCGTTGTTACGTCGACCGCGACTATTTCTGTGAAGAAGCGAAGATTCGTGGAATGTGTCTTGAAAATAGGAACGCTGTTAACAGCATACTCAACTAACATCGTTGGTTCTAGAACAGACCTTCCATCAACTCTTTCTAGTCACTTAGCCACTCATCTGGTGATGTCACACGTTGTCATGATCCCCATGGAAGCGATCCAGGATGTCCACATTATTTAAATAGTTTGTGGGAAAACGTACTTTGCCTTCTCACCAGTAGGAAAACCACAGCTCGCCCCCATGTTCTGCCAATTCTGATTTTAGTAGTCATGGTATTACATATCCATATGCAAGATGAGAAGCTAAAATTTTACTATATTCATAGACTCGAATTTGTCTACATACACATCAACTATAAAGCAAACATGAGGGAGAACTTCTGAAGGTTCTTCTGTTACAGGTCTCCTCCACAGGTGCAAACACATGTATGAAACATATCCACCGCACTTCCCCCACAAATACACTATAATATTGTATCGTATCAAACAACATTTGGGAGAGCAAAGGTTCAAGGGATTGTATCGATGCCCTATGTTTGTTCAGCATAAAAGGTCAGCTTCTCCACAATGTCGTCTATTTTTTCTGTAGAGGTCGTTGACCTCTCTGAATAGCTCGCATCTCTGGTTAGATGGAGATGCGCCTTTTAAAGACATCACTGACGCGCGATGTTCGATGTTTCGACACGATAAAGCATAGAAACCACGATTCCTGTGCCAAGATCGCTTTTTTTGTATATTGTGTCTTGGTCTCTTCAAATAAGACCAGAGAAGATGCTGGTCAGTTTGTGGCCGTAAACACAAACAACAAAAGCGGCTCTTCAAAACAAATGTATTTTTGATGGATCTGTTGTCACCCTCACTGGCCTTCAGAAGGTGGTGAAGCGCCACAAATTTGCACGGGAGAATTGCGCCAATGCAACAGACATAAGCCACAATGCCAAATATGATGTCAGGGGCCGTGATATGATGTAAGCCGGTTGAGTCCGGCTCGTTGCACACAAAACAGACTACTTTGTCTTCGAGGGCTCTTGTCTGAGTCTGCTTATAACACAGAATGCCACGCAAACTACTCTTTTCTGATCTGTAGTAATCCCTACCTGTACTGGTGACTAATTGGACGTAATTTTAATCACAGAGTACATATCAATGTATTGCTGACTCAGCTCGCCGTCCTAAAGAACTTTAAAAGGAAGTTCCTGTACAACACGTGCATTATTCCTTCTTCTACGCATAGTTTGGAGCCGCGTCAGCGAACCACAACAACTTTCATTGTTTGGCCTCATGACAGCTTGAACGTCATCGAAGACACTTTTCCTCATTCGATTAATCAGTCAACACAGAAGAATTTAATATTCTGCCTTCATCGCTGCGAACAACACCGCTATAAGGCGACCCGTAACACAAAGAACCCGAAAACAAAGCAGAGAAAGGGGGATACGGAAAGGGAAATGGCCGAGGACAGGGCCGGACAGTCGCGAACCGCTTCGGCCGGATGCAGTCGACTGTAGTCGAGGTCGGGCCGGCGTCTCCGGTAGAGAGTGGTAGCCAGTTCGCAGTCAGGGATGCGTCTCGGAGCAAAGGGATCAGGCCCCTTTACTGTTTCGTTCTCGTCGCAGAAACCGTTCACGAGCAGGAGACTCATTCCTATGGTCTCGAAGGGAATGACGGTAGCCGACCTAAAGCAATGAGATGCGTCAAATATGCTCTAGAGCAGAGACGTGTGTATATTTGTATTTGTAAGATATTTGTTAGAATGTAGAGTCGGTTTTAAAAGTCGGTTTTAATTTAAAGTTGGTTTTAAACTTTTAAACTAAAAACACAAAAAAAAATTAAAAACACAAAACAAAGAATTTAGAGTCGGTTTTAAACTT
>KN169090.1:2937-20467 GCA_000757755.1 Steinernema glaseri
ACCAAGCGAGCACCTGTTCTCAGAATCCTGACTATTGTCTAAAGATCGGGAATATGTAGGCCCAAAGAACAAAAGCACAAGCAGCGAGCAGAACGCGTGCGCGTAGGCCACGAGAGCAAAGCACAACTGCCGTACCCTGTTGCATGAGGACGTCACCATAGATGCAAAGGAAATTCCTCCCATTTTTGTCGAAAAATGTCGTTTGTCTGTTATTTTTAGTTTAACACTCGCAACATTTTCCGCCGCCGCATCCGCTGTCACGTCTATCTGATTGTGCAAAAACTCGCACAGTGAAGAAGGGCGGAAAAAGTTATCTGTCAAGATGATCTATCCGCCGACGACGCCTCGTTGCGCCTAATGCAACTGTTCAAAATGAGCGGTTTTTCGACGACCATCTGCACTCTGCGTGCACTTTCCTCTAAGAATCGGGTGCGAAAAAAGTGGAACTAGGACAAGGAGGAACGCGCGCCGATCGCAAAGGGCAAATTGGAGTAAAGTGCAAACGGGGAAAACATCGATTTTAAGACGGGCTCAGAATTTTGCGATCGCTGTACGAAGTTCTCCGAACAAATTTCCGTTTTTCGGTGACGCGCGACACGTCGACAGTGCATGGTGTGATCACTTCTTTCCCAATGTTCTAATATTTTCGTTCTTGTTTAAAGCGAAACGAACTGATAAGAAAAGGGCCGATCACGAGACGACGGCTCACATTCTTCCGCCTCGGCAATGGCTCAGAAATAAGTGTAGTCAAACAAAAAAGACCGGAACTCTCTAGAAGACCAGGGAAACAGTGCAAAGGCGGAATGTAAGGGGCTAGAATGGCCGCAACCCTTTGAACACTGATAGTAGTCGAGGTTCTTTCATATACGCCTATTATGTAGCGAGCCAATTGGCTTGGAAGACAATAACAATTCTGAAAACAGCCAGAGGATAACCGCTTACTCACTGTGTACTTTTCTGGCATTTCACAACACAAAATACAATTTTCCCCAGACCACAAGTTTTTTAACGTCTATTCACAGTAAGTTCATCCGTCTGCGCTGGGTGGGACTGTGAATAGAGGATAGGACTGGATATGGTAAGGGAAGAATGTAGAAAAGGAAAGGATTATACAGAGGACCGAGCAGTGATTCGTTTTGGAGGCCATAGTTTCAGTTATGCTAAAAACAGGGAGTGACGACAGCTCAAATGAATCACTTATTAGTGCCGGCTGGAAACAGCACAAAGAGTGCATAAGCGTGACCATTTTGGAACGAGGACGAACGCTGACCGGAACCAGGAAGCTGACCGCTGTACCGCTGACCCCAACTCCGCCGGCTATAAAAAGTCAAAGTTCAAAGGAACAAGTACATTTTAACTCATTTTACAGACCGTATAGCCTTTAAAGAAAAACATAACCTAAATATCCAAGAAACACGGGAAATGACAAACAACGTGTCACGACGATACACCTGGTCTCAAGGTTACCGAATTCTCGGACATTACACTACGAAGAAGTAAATACCATTCTGCCATTCAAAACACAGTGACTCATTTCCTTTTGTATCGAAAATCCCCTACGTAAGCTATGAATGTAAAGTACGCGTCCAATAAAAGCTCAAGACTGACATAAAAGAACAAAGAATCGAAGAGCAGCGTACCACCCAAATAACGTGGGCGCCCAAAATTAGAGCAGACGACGCGAGGAACGCCCGCAATTTCTTCGTGTCATCACAGCTGCTAAAAACCACCCAGAAAAATTGGCGTTTCTTCATGCTGGCAAACCGGAATTCTTGAGGGGAACACGCACACTCGGGAGGGTCGCGACTTGGAAATGACATTTGGGCTCTGCGACCGTCGCTAGACACAACGTACAGAAGACGGTAAAAAACGGACGTGCAATGAAAAAGCGCTCTTGTAAACATACAGATGGCGTGCGTGTGGTTGTGCATGCGGCGCTGCAAGGCCAGCCGCCACCAGGCGACGGCGCCCTCGCGGACGTCAAACAAAGTGCACGCAAAGGGCGAGTGGACGGCAAAAAGAAAATAAGCGAAATCGATTTTATGAAGTGGAGAGGGTGAGGGAACCGATTAGCGCACCCGTGGAGGGGCACCGAATTTCGAAACCGGTGCTCGGATGACGAAAGTATTTGAGGGCTGCGCGACGGAGGGATCGCCAGTGGAGGACGGAGGATATCGGATAGGCGGCATGGGAAGCGCAGGACCGCAAGGACGGTGCAAAGAAAAGGGGCACAAAGGCGAAAACGAGCATTGGAAAGCCGAGGTCGTCAAAGGCCGAAAAAAAGGGATTCAATGTGAGAGGGCGAGTTTCGCACGGTCGATGGCAAATGAGTCACAAAGGTTCGCGGGGGAGTGAAAATGCACGAACCTGGACTGTCGTCGTTGATTTCGAGCGGACTGTCCGGGGCCGAGACGCTTAGATCCGTGGAGGTTTCGTCGAGGGCCTCGGAGCTCTGCAGTCGATCGATGCATTCTATCTTGATGCCGTCCAGGTTCACCGTCCCTGAGTGGTGACCCAATTCGGGCATTAGCACGAATTCCAGGATGAACTCGTCGAATTTTGTTGTTTTCTTCACTGAGCCGCCCGACTTTAGGTCTTGACTGAGACGCTTCTGAAAGCGTTGGTATAATTTGGATAGGAAATTATCATGAATGTGGCGGATGTGCATCCAAACACTGAGCATTGGGTTTCAAACTCATTCAAGTGGGTCATGTGCTGAACGGTTTGAATATCGCTGGAGATGTGCGCAAGGCGAACAATTCCGGTTCCGTTTTCTATAATTTATTAACAAAAAACTAGGTGCGGTCAGATGTGCCAGGTGGCCTTTTTGTGGTTATGGTATGTGATCAGATAACGAACTGCGATGGTGTTTATGTCGCTGCATGTAACTCCATCACTATAGGTAATGTACGGTAGCGTGTAGTAATGGATAAAGCTAGAACGGGCTAACTTTCTCCTTTCTCACATAAAATGAGGAAAACATAAAATTACCCGTAAGTACATGCGGAAAATAGTACGGTAACTAACAATATGGTAAAATACTATGGCAGTAATGAAACTAAATTGTATTGGTGAATATGTCAAATTCCACATAATGCATTCGAAAATTATTTTTATCGCAGACGTCATTGGAAATAGTGATGCAATCGAAAAAATTAGTCATCCAATCTGGTTGCAAAGGGATGACAAAAGTTAAAAAGAACACAAACATTTTAGTCTTACTACTCGGAGCACACCGACAATTAATTATTAGAAAGTTAGTTGATAATTTTCTTGCAAGACATAAAGATTTTCTATTAAATTGGAAAGACAAATTCAGTTTTAAAGAAAAGTTGACTACCGTAGTTATTTACGAATTAGGTTTACTTAGTGGTTCAGTCCCACATTCGAGCTGTTTTCTGTGATGAATGCTCACAAGTGAAAGTACAGTGGCGTTGTCTCACGGTTGCTTCTACTCCTTGCAACTCTCTCACGGCCCGATTATGGCTCATTTCCTCTCCATTGGACTACCCACGTTTCTTTATCAGTCGAAAAGCGGCGAACTCACCAGCGCTTCGCACTTGATAACCGGCCACTTGCTCCTTCGCAAGTAGCACCAGTCCTTTCCCACCGTCCAGCTATGTCCTCGGGCGGCACACTCGTTGTAAATCCACTTCCACGTCATCTCCTTGGCCTCCTTCGAACTAAGGCCGTCAGTGCTCTTGCCGAACAGAACATCTCGCTTGGAACGGATGAGCTTGCACAGTTCCAACTTTTCGTCGAACCGCTTTCCCATTGAGCTCTAAAAGGGATTGACAACTACGGTAGCGAGCCATGGTACCTGAGGAAAAGCTCGCGATAACGATATTACGGCGCGAACGAAAACATCAGTTTGTCGGCCTTTGACAAACGGTGCTGTATCATCGACGGCGGCGCCTGCGAAAAGTGCGGGCAATTTGCATATACACAACAGCCGGCGAGCGCGACGCCTAAGCCTAAAATGTTGCGATGTTGAGCGGGGCGGCCGCGAGGCTGTTGCGATGGGGTGATGGCGTCGTAAAAAAGATAAGAGCATTATGTGTTTAGGTCTCTAGCGGAACGGTAGTGCGTCACGTTTGCCTAAAAGTTGTCCTGGCCGGCTGTAGTGTATCACTTCCGATAAGGGGCCGTGATCTGTGGCACAACGTATGTGTGTGCAGTTGCAACAGAGTAAATATTTTTGGAGATGTAACTGCCCAAGAATGGGCCGCGAAAAACTGCTTCCGATAGAGAGAGTTCATAGGAGAGCAAATTTACAGCAATTCCCTTGACATTGAATGCACAGAAATGTCTGATGGTATGCGTGGGGCATTTTGTACATGACCACACTGTTACTTCTTTTCGGTGGTTCTTCTGAATGTCCATAGAGTGAATAGGAACACATGCTTTGTTTTTCCACTCACAGTACCTGAAGGAACTGTTATAAACATTGCGATTTCTATCAAGTATCAAAATATCTATCTAGATGCTATGAAAACTAAGGAAACGGTATTAATGTTCACTGCTTTGAACAAATGAGCTCGGTTCGTAAAGGTTAACTTTGTTAGATTCATCAATTTCCGTATACTGTCGTGGGAGGAATCTGTTTACGATAGTTACCTACATTTTACACTAACGCGATAAGACTAAAAATAGAAGTAGAACTGTCCTATGTTCCTCACAGGAACGAGAACATTGTTGCCGACTGCTGAAGTCCCAAGAAAAAGAAGCAGAAGCTAGCTATTGTTAAGGTAAGAAAAGAAATAGAAAAGCCGCTAGAGGTGTTTTTGAACTTTTGCCCTTTTATATGTACTAAAAAGTGAACTGTAAAAAGAAAGTCACGAGTATTCAGTGAGTGTTCAGAAACTTTAGTCAACGCGTATCAACATCTCATCATCTAACATCTCATCTAACATTAACATATCAGAAGAGAAATTATAGATTGATTATTGGTGACGCATATTGTCCTTATGTCTGTGCAGTGCGATGAAATATGACGCATTTGGTTGAAACCTATTGGACCAAATTAAATGAAACTAAAGGAAAAATGGTTCGGGTCGAGCCCGCTTATTAAGATCCGACTTTAGGCCTTAGGCAAATCGAATTACATTAAGGATTGTTTCAAGACCGATTCGCGTATGCTGTCGTTCCTACCTTTCACAGACAGTCTACGAGTGCAGATTTATGGTGTCTTTTGCTTTTTTAAGATCCCCTAAAACTGCAGAAATTCTTCAAGTTCCTTAGTGGTAATTTTCTGGAAAGACGGTTAGATTCAGACGACAAACAGTTTTGTTCCAGATTTGTTCTTGTCCTAGTAGTAAATGCACCTTCTTTGTACAAAAGGTGTACGAGGGGTAGCCATAATTTGTCGTACTACCTTTAAATTTTCCGGATATCGCCTTTAATGACAGGAAGTCTTGAAGTTCGGTAATCATACTTATCTTAGAAGGCGGTTAAGAATAGGAATACGATTTGGGTCAGTCAATGAAACACCGAAGCATTCGAATCAATACCACCGGACATTCTATATTTTGAACAACATCCCGGACGCCTCATGTCACAGACGAAACAAGAAATCGGAGCCTGAGGCAGATTACTGTTTATGAATATCGTCCCGACCATACATATGCACAGGCAATAATGCGGAAGCACGTTTGTTTTGGGACTCGATCGAATAATCACACAATCGCAAATGTCTCGGAAAATAATAACGCGCGTACCATTTCGCCTCCTCTTTCCTATCCAAGCCCAAGGCAAAGGGCAGCCACAAAGAATCATAAATTATGCATTTAACACGACACGTAAATCGAGCCCCTCATCCTCTGATCAAAATAGGCCGGCGGCTGTGAGGCGGCGACAAACAGTCAAACAGCGAAATCGCGGTTGTTAAGCAGAAGTTGTTGAAGGTGGAATGTGTGTGCCTCGTTGTAGGTGTGCGACGGCGGATCGGCGCAAACGTCAACATTGGCCTAAACTTTGCTTAAGGTTTCTTTGCCGTGCGGCCTGGCCGCTCCTCCTACTCGGGCAAAACGATCCAGGAAGACGGTCCGCCCGCAACGATGATGAGTCAGTGCGGGTGGACAGGGTGTAAAAGGATGGCAGGCGCATAGGAAGTCGCAATGGTTGTCAACAATCCGGATTAGAGGCGGTTTCCAACGAAAAGTGGAAGAGATTAACTTTTAATCAAAGCTGGAAAGCCTTGCCTAAAGGGGATTAAGGTCGTCGCCGATTAAGCCGAGCTAGTACGCTTGCCGGGGTAATAACGAGCATTCGTCGAAACGCTGGGCGTGCGGGAAGGTAAGGCGGCCGAAGCCTAGGAAATCAGCGTCGATTTGTCGACAATTGTTTGTTGATTAATGGATGAGTGACTGTTGTCTGAAGGATGTTCACACATCGATCACTTTTGGTCGGCTTTGAGAAGAAGGAAGGCGGAAAGAACTTTCGCTAATGTTTCGACACAGACGGGATACGCGTAGTGTAGCAGTCGGCACATGTTGCAGAAGCGGGGTATTAAGAGCCTCGAAGAAAAGATGTAATTAATAAGAAACAGTGCCATTAGCGCTGAAACCTTATTCTGCATAAGGGAACAAGTGGAAGGGAAGGATATGAGCCGGTTTGCTAAATGTGTAACCAACTCATAAAACATCTTTTTGGGTGCCACACGCATCGATCCCTCCATACATTGATCTTTTCCGATAAAAAATCTAATACATACCATCCTCAACCATTTGCTCAAAAACAATCGTGTCAAGAGGCGAGCGAGGAGTAGGGGTGTAATCTGTGATACATATGTGTACGAATTGCCAGTTTGCCAGCTTATAATTGATTGTATAAGCCCATTCAAGTGGTAATGTCTTTGTAGTCTGCTACCCGGGGTGTACCAAACCAGGAGTAGGGGTGGTTTACCACTTGTACAATGTATGGATCCTTTTATCACGTTATGATTGATTGTGTGAGCCCTTTCAAATAATGATGCACGTGTCTACCCGGTATATTAGAGAAGCGGGGTATTAAGAGCCTTTGAGAAAAATGTAATTAGTGGGAGTGTCACCGTAGTTGGTGGTGTAGATTTATTCAGGTATATCAGTGCTCTTTTCTGCATGGTTTCTACAGAATATAATTAACGATTTAACTGTTCCATGTACCTTGCAACGTCAATATTTAACGTAGGTATGACCTATAATTTTTTGGTACGATTTGCCTCATATATCAATTGATCTCTTTCCTCATTATACTGATTATAAGCGGTGGAAGGATTCTTGGCCTGAAAACTGTCCGGTCTCATTTTCTGCATAGTTTGTTTGCGGAACTCTTGGACAACGAACACCAACTCATTTAACACAAATCCACACGGCGATGTTTTCCTCGAACTAAATACGCTGCTTACTTCCTGATGTCAGAATCTATGGTCGACATCAACATCCCTGCTAAAATGCAAATCGGAGCCGGAAACAACATTCTGAAATTTTGTGTAAAATTTGTTCTAGTAATATAACTAGAAGACTACGGAAACCCAACAACTATTCTTTCGTATTGGATGTAGAGTTAACGCAGCTGGAAAACTGTCGAATTGGAATTTCAGGGGTAGTGTCTGCTCCTGTGGTGAACTTAAACTGTTCTCATCGGGTTTCAAACCGAATTACCTCATTCTACAAATACTTAGTACCTGAAACAGCGGTTTACATGTGTTCCAGAACTACGTATGTTCCAGGTTTTGTTTTACTTTGTTGATTTTAGAAATAAAACTTTCTAAACAATATGCACACTTTATTTTAAAGGCGAATATAAATACACACTACAATTCGACAACTTCTGTGCAAAGGAGAAACTCTGTAAGTCATAAGCCATAAACATGAATCATAAATCCGGATCTCTTTCATCTGGGAGAGGATAAACCGGCATGGCAATATTTTCATCCGATTCCAATTGTTCCAGCAAATTTGGTTCCCTATTGATGATTCATAATGGTGTTACTTGTCTTGTGTCGCCGACCCTTATCTAAAAATTAGGAAAAGGACCAGCGGGCCGACACCAATTTGCCTCGCTGCTCTAGTCGCAGCAAACCTCTCTGAAAGGTCTGCGGTTAACTGTATCTTTTTTGTAGCCAATTTGTGGACCCAAGTTCTATCCAAATGACCATGGGAATTCTCTTCCTCCGAAAGAAAACACATTTTTCATATGCCCTAAAAATGTGCTTAGAATGGATTGAGGCCACACTGCGAACACTAGTTGCTCATTAATGAGATGTGGGCGGTTGTCCGCTAAACGACTTCCTGGTCCATGTTGCTGTTTTGTGATGCCCGCTAAGTCGCCGCCCCGTGTTGCGTGACCAGTCGTCCTCGGCGAACAAGATTTTCCCACACGGTTTGTCTCGTTGGGTCTTCAGCAGGTGCTCGAAGACATTATGGTAAGTTTGGTCGGCGAGTATCTAAGCTATTGTGCATTTGGAGATCGGTTGGTTCCATGTCTGTGCTCGCCAAATGGTTGTTGACCGTTATGGAGAAGAAATGTGGAAGAAAATATTGTAAGTTTATCAGAGAGCATTCTATTGTGTCAAAAAGAGATTTTTAGATCTGACGCTAGGATGGACCCAGAAAAACAGTACGACAGCAAAACGAGTTATGAGGATAAGGAGTTGTTTCAAATTATAAGGTCGATTTCTCTGGACACAGGTACCGTTCTGTGCGCAAAGAAAGCCATATGACCATGGTTTCAGATATAATAGTTGAGAAGGTGTGGGAGATGTTCGGAGAGTACTTCTTCGACTACGCTTGGAAGAACGGATTTGACACTCTGTTAAAGTCGATGGCCGATAATTTAGAGGTGCGCTCCTTAGCCTAGACTCTTTTTTTGCTACTTCCCTTTTACACAAATAATGGAAAAGCACTGGTCGGACTTCGTCAGGTCTCGATTAATTCTTGTGGGAGTTGAGGGTAAATTAGAATAATCAACCACAATTGACAATTTAAGCCACAGTTTTTGGAACGTTTTCGCCCCACTCCCCTTAGTAGATCAGCAGCTAATGCTGGGGTTCTAATAGAGAACCAGGACAAACATATGCAGAAAATTAGTTCCAGAATTCTATTAAATGTATGATCTATGTACTTGATCATTTAATATGGAGCGGATCTCATCGGACGGTTCGAAAGGTTCCCATGTGAATCCGCATAAACATATCAAATTTTTTAAAATTTAACGAATGTGGTTGGAATTGAATTACCACATAATAAAATGTTATTTTTTTATATGCATATTCATATTCACCGTTTTATATATGGGGAAACTTCTTGGAATCCGATGTACTTTGACATCTGCCGTCAATAATTAACATCCATGAGCAATTAAAACCTCGGCCGGCACGTCAAATGACATCCAAACCACGCAAGCGTCTTTTAAAATTCACCACTTGGACTTGAGGACCACCTTGCAGGCGTCATTTATAAATCATGCATCAAATAGACAATCTTCACCTCTGTTTGCCCATACGTTATATTTGACGTTTGAACATCGAAAATTCAGGACTTCTTGGAAAACCTCAATTCCATCCACTACTACATACTGAAAGTCTACTTTGACGTCGCAGTACAAGGACCCACGTTCCAAAGTGTCCTCCAAGCAGATGGAAGCATTAAGCTACACTATTACTCGCATCGAGATGGGATGTATCCAGCCCTTATTGGTCGGTTGCCTCGCACAAATAACGTCAACTTTTCAGCTCTTTTCGTTACAGGTCTACTTCGTAAAGCAGCTCGTAAAATTTTTAACATCGATGCCAAAATTGTGACGTTCGAAAGAAGTGAAGTTCGTAGAAAGAATGCCATCATCGAGCATGTTATATACAATATTGAGCCTGCTTCCAATGATATATCCGGTTTCTACAAGCAGAGAAGTGCACGTGGAAAAAAAGAGATTCCACGACTGGTAAGCAGACACGTATAATATGGACTATGAATTCCTTTAGTCTCTTCCTATCTCGGCTTCTACTTTTGCCACTCTGTTCCCAACTCATATTTGCTTCAATCGTGAGCTTGTTGTCGAACACTGTGGGTCCTTTCTCAAGGACGAGTTCAACCTCTCGCCAGGCCAGCCTCTTGTCGACTTTATGTCAATCCTGCAGCCGGATGATGTTCAAGTACTCAAATTTATATCTATCAAGGAGATTTGTCCTCTTTTTAGATGACTTTTGAGGACATCGAAACCCACCTCAACAGCATCTTCATTTGTCAGATGAACAACGATATGATACGCGCAAAGACATCTGAAAAGCGTCTTTCATTAAAAGGGCAAATGCACCTCGTCGACGGAGGGAACTACGTTCTGTATCTGAACTCACCTGAAGTCACTTCGGCACGCAATTGCCGCGATCTAAACATGTACGTTAGCGACTTGCAATATCATGATGCGACCAGAGAAATGATCATGCTGAAGGAGATGTGTCTGCGTCAGAGAGGAGTCAAGTGAGTGGTGCACATATCTCTGTCAATTTTCATGGAGAATGTTCAGCGGGAAGCTGGAAGAAGCTGTGTGCGTTATGAAGAGACTAACGAGCGAGATGGAGGACTACCGGCAACGAGCGGATCAGCTGATGTTCGAACGAATACCAGCTGAGATCGCTAATGTGATGCGTGATGGGCAGCATGTGGAAGCTCGTAAGTCAGCTAGCAAACTGCTACTACTGCTTCTGATGATGGCTATAGCCATGTCATTCGGGGTTTACCATGTGTACGAGCCGGGGTAATCATTTTGATGGTCATGACCAAGAAATGACCGATCGACTTGTAGGGCATGACCGGTCATGATCGACATAAAGTGAGGAAACAAACAACAAGTAGCATTGATAGCAGTCATAAATAACGGCTCAATCTGTCTTTGGGTGTTAGAATAGATAATTAAGTTTCATACACAAAAAAGCAGATACATATAAAATGTACATATGTATGTCCCGGAAATTCAACCTATTGAGTTTAGAAGAGTTCGCCTCTGCAACCTGCCTCGTCACAGTGATTTGCAACTTCGACATCATCACAATGCAATGCCAACCTAAGGAGATCTTCGCTATTATGAATGACCTTTTCCGCCGTTACGACAGCCTCATCGATCGACTACAATGCTACAAAGTGCTTTCCATCATGGACAGCTATTTCATTGTGGCTGGAGCACCGAAACCATGCGACAATCACGCCGAGAAGATTATGAACCTAGCGTTGTGTCTCCTGGTAGAGACGAAGCAGGTCAAAGTTCCCAATATGAATCTACCGCTCATGGTATGGCGTTATGATTTTGAAGACCACATCCAGTTGCTATTTTAGCTGAAAGCCGGAATACACACGGGCTCTGTCGTCGCCGGAGTCATGGGGACTTCACAGATTCGCTATGGCGTACTCGGCGAGACGGTAAACATTGCCACGCGGATGACAAGCTATGCTGACCGAGGGACAATCCTCGTCAGTCACACATCGAAGTTACACGCCTCAAAGACGAGCAACGACAGTTTCGTCTTTGAAATTCGCGGCTACCTAAACTCGGCTGCTAAGAGTGCCACATACGCCCACTTTCTCATCAGCAACAAGAGGAGAAGTATCTGGGAGATCATGGAGTGCGAGCGTCGTAAGCTTGATCATTCAGTGACAGGGCCCTCAATAAGCCCAATTTCAGCACTCGAGGCATCGATAGACGGATACCGCGAAGCCCATACTATGGACGACCAGGTGGCCTGGGACCATGCAGAAAAGAATATGAAAAAAGTGCGCCAGATAGTGGACGCATTTCGAGGAGAACGATCCGAAATTTCTAAAGCTGCTGAGAGACTGCGCCATCTTCGTAAGACTTGGACGTCGCGGGAAAGCAACGATTCCGGAATTAGTCGTGGGTGTGGGTCTCGCACCGATTCAACGGTCTGCACCATTTCCTAAAGGAGATCACTCTAATGAAGCTAGTCAATGCACGTATGATTTTACACTGTCTTGTACTTATCTCTGGATTCTGCTGCAATATGTTTTGACGATATAAATCATGTTTTATGTGTTTGCGATTACACTTTGATAGCAATATGATTTTCGGATTTGAGAATAATAAAGAAAAACATCAAAGGTCAATAATGAAAAGCTGAGAAAGAAATGAAAAAGAAAAGCTCGTTTCTAATCAAGGCCGCATGCAAACTTCACAGAAGCCTGCCATGTGACTGTCAGTACAGCCCAGCTTTTTTATGTGCTTTTCCTGGGGCTCGGCTCCAACCGTTAGCAGCTGACAATTACAGTTAGTAGGTTATCCTAAAAGAGATAAATGGTTTCAAAAACTTAACGAGTTAAACCACTTTTTTATTCAGATTAAAACCATTTTTACACTTGAGATTCATGGGATATAAATAAGTACACAAATGCGATCATGAAGGATCCTTCTTCTTAACACCATACAGAGCAACAATAATCATAATCATTGTGAAAATACAAAGAATAATTGGGGCAGCTACCAGTTTCTTCACATCCGACATCTGCAACCTCCTCCTCCTCCTTCTCTGTGGAGGACTTGGCTGAGCACATGCTGCTGCCTCTACTTGAACCGCTAAACGACCGTCGGTTCGAATCGTAATAACTTGGTACATCTTACGGTCGTAGGATGGCGGGGGTTGCTGGAGGTACAGTCTACTTTCACGTAAGTGTTGCGCAGTGACCACATGTGATGACGGCACTACGATAATCACTTCCTTCGGATACTTTTGTGTGTCGGTTATTGCTTCATTGTAGGATGGTAAAGTGTCCTCAGCTGTGGAGGCGCTCTCAGGAATTGGTTCGGGACGGGACATCTTAAAAACATATCATAACCTGACGGACTTGGTGCGCTCAAATAACGGAACGGAAAGAGGGAAAAGTTACCTGGAGCGCACTGGAAACAGACCAAATGCGGAAAGGATGCGCCCGCATCTGGCATTTGGGAAACGACGCGGATCTGAAAAACACCATATGATGGAGCTTACGTACGTTCGTCCACAGTGAAAACAGAAGCGAGAAATGCTGACAGAAAGACAAGGTTACGTGAGCATCACGATGCACGCAAGCATTCTTATCAGCCATTGTTGGCGGCATCACATGGCTCGCAGGGCGCACGGGGCGAAAACGCCCCACTGATAAGAGCAAGTCAAAGGCAGAGGGGTTCAAAGGGGTAAGCGGTTTATTGGCGCCGTTATGTGTTGGTAAGTTCAACGTCAAAAGGAGTGCTCAGTTTAATGCTCATAAACTGCGCAAAGCTGTCCGTCGATCATGACGCGTTTCATTTCGAAGTTCGGCATCTCCAGGCGCATTTTGACGTCGCGGGCCTTTTCATCGCCAACCTTCACTTTCAAGTCCATGTCGAGGTTGAAACCGGCCACGTTGGCGTTCAGGGGAAGGCGACACTGAAAAGAATAATGTGAATAGGCTGTAATAATAAAAAAAGATAAAAACGGATGTACAGATGACAAAAACCAATAACAAATTGTGATATAATATCTTCAAATGCTACTTACGTTCACTGTCGGGATACTAATAGACGATCCTTCCACATAGCTTGGCTCGTGCTCATCTTTGGATGGCAGGCTCGGGTCCACGTTTCCACCATTTACGATCCTTAAAGCAAAACGAATAAGAAGAGTGGGACCTCGCACTAGTAAACCTACAGTTTCCTGACATCCTCAGCACTCATCTTGTTCCGAACGATACGCTTCATCTGGTTGACTTCCATCAAACGCGGTTTCAGCGAGTTTGGCCAGATTTGACGAGATACCTAGAAGGTTTCAAAGGAATTGGATGATGAATCGGATTGTAAATCAAATAAGCTCCAAACGGCTTCACTTCCGGGTACGAAAATGCATAACTCACCATTTGTTTTCCATCACACTCAAAGTAGTTTGTCCGACACGTGTAATCGTTGCCCTTTCCGTCCTTGAAGACCTGGCTGAAGCAGTCGTCCTCTCCAACCTTTGTCGTCGACGTTTTGCGAGCGAGGTACGTGCTTTTGCAAGTCGACGTCACCGTGTCCCCTCCGAGAAGGCTTGAATCACTGAGAGTCGATTCTTCGCTAGATGCGTCCGGATTCTTGTGCTTCTTCAGTATATGTGCCAGTTTCTGAAGATGTGAAAAAACGCAAGGTACAAGCAGTTGAACAGTAATAACTCACCTTCTCCGCGCGTTCTAATGCTCTCTCTTCGCACTTATGCGCCGGACGCTTCAATACTTGAGGGGAACGGGGCTTTCCTGGCACTGAAAACAACGACATATGGAAGGTGGAAGCGGATGAAGGAGAAACTTGTTAAAAATCGACTACGACCGAGTGATTGGGGAGCTTAAGCGAGAATGAAATTGAGGGACTAAAGGAGACAAATGCAAAACTTGTATCGTCTAGACTCTATACGCTGGGGGTCAAGAGGAGTTGGCCTTCCGGGCTGTGGGGTCTTGAGAGTTTTGAACGTTTTGAGCGCGTAAGAGAAGTTCTCTCGGGTGAGCTCCCCGACAGAGTTTTCACATGGGTGTGACCTGACGCCCTTCTGCTATATCCTTTAAAAAAACGAGATCTCTCCTTCAAGAAAGAAACTTTCCTGTCAAGTATCTATCATTCAACAATTTATACATTCAAAATATCACTCAAAACAAACGCTAATTTACCGGCTAGAAGCACCAGGTGAAGCTTAAACAACGGTCACAAAGCATAGTTAGACATACGGGGAAAACACACCTTTACCACCTTTGTCGATGTAAAAATGTCCAGGTGAAAACGACGGTCACAAAGCATAGTTAGAAATACGGGGAAAACACACCTTTGTCGATGTAAAAATATAAGGTATCTTCAGAAGATACATAGACAATGGGTGTTTTGCTGTGGACGGCTGATGTAAGATTCAAGAAGTGTGATGTCATCAGTTTTATGTTTTGGGATACAGGGAAAATGGGCGAAAAACAACTGTCAAGACTTGTTGTGCGGTTGAAAGCCTTCTATTCTTTTAATTCAATAAAGCTGCGTGTTAACCGGCTTTATGCACGTAATCTATGAGCAAGCCAAGGAAGTGACTAACCTCATTTATCTTCTTATTATATTGTCTGTAAAAACAGACGAAAGATTTGGTCGGTTCATCTCACTGCCTGTTACAACCACTGCCCAACATCTTCGACTGTTCATGATCTTCTCGTTTTTTGCTTAAAGAATGACTTTATTCCTTCGGTTAGAAGCACCAGAAAATATGATTGTTACAGAAGTGAGCGTGTTAGTGAAAAGGGACCAGCAGACAGCGAAACTGTTGGTGTCCGGTAACAAACATTGCGAAATTGGAGAGTGTTTACAAAGTGTAAAACAACGACTCAAAGTAAAATAACAACGAGTTCAAAACACTTCTCCCCTTGAAGTGTTTAATCATTGTTTTTGAAACATCGCTAAGGTCTATCATTTTCACCAGTCATTCCGAGTTTGCTTTTCCTCGCCCTCGTATTTTTTGTTTTCGTATTTACAAAGCAGCGTTGTGATGTTTGATTCTGTATTAGCTATTACTTATTCAGTTATTATCATTACGGAATCGTAAAAAATGAACGAAATGAGATTACCAACTTATGTACAGCTGTGTATAATAAACGAATCTATCTCGACCACACGGTAGCCTTCTTTTGTTTGCCATCGAGTAGTCCGAGGTTCAATGTGGTCTGGTGTCAAGATCATCCAGTATTTCTTTATAATTCTACTCTCCTTTGTTAACACCGCCCTGGTAGTACACTTCATGTTGAAGTCGTCATCGACCAATGGCTGGAAGACACGTTCATCCCTGCTACTTTTCCTTTTCTCCATCATCATAGTATCCTGCTGCTATGTACAGTTCTCCGTGATATGGCTCTTGTATACGTTCGATCTTCTGAACGATTTATCTTACGTGAACATCCTCTTCATGCTTTCGGGCAACATCACTACTTCGGTCAGGATTTTCTATGATACCACGACCATTATCCTGCTGTGCCACAGGATCTGCTCAATCAAGTGGCCCGTCAGGCATATGGATTTCGGGCTTTTCACTATTTCACTGATCTCGCTCGCCGTAACTAGTGCGTCGTGTTCTGCATTGTTATACAACGGCTTCGTGGTGCTAGGATCGAAATGCATCAGTACATCGAAAGCCGTTAATGGTAAGCAAGATGTGTATTTAGAGCATCATAATGTTTTCCTATGCAGAGAGCGGACTGTGCGACACAGGCACTACAGTCTACAATAGCCTCTTCTTTGGCATGCGTTTGGCTTTCTCGGTGCTGGTGGTCATTGTGGGTGTAGTCTTCCACTTGGTTTATCGACAGTACAATAGGCAGCTTGTCACTGTCCACAATTCAAAAGTAGGCTACACAATTCCCGAACATATTACAATTAGTCTTATTTATAGGTAAATAGGTTCGTAATGTGCATCTTCTACTTGAAAGTAATACTCGAGGTGGTTCCTTTCGCTTGCGACAACATTCTTAGAAGCACTGTAGGTTATCCTATACATATGAATAGGGCATGCCCGTTTAGATTGGTGTATCCGTAGCGACCTACATTGGTGCTTATGGAGCACTGGGCGGAGTACTGGACCCCTTCTTATGCTGCTGTGCTTACCTTATACCGTTCATGCAAAAATCAAAGAAGACAACTCCGCAGATGCAGATAACGATTATTCGTGGATAGGCACTGGCGATGCTTCTGGTTCACTGAAGTCATCTTTGGTTATCATTTTAAATTTTCAGTATTATGTCATTACGAATAAATAGAAAGTACTACTCCACTGTCTGCACGACATCGTCTAGATCCGTGCGTAGCAATTCAAGAAGCACTTGTGGGCTTAGAGGACGTCAACTCCGTAGTTTAACGTAAACAATTAATCGTTAATTTATCGAAGTTTATCTAAATCTGTCTTCACTTTACTATTTGAACTCTCTTCATTCGAGACCGATGAAAACAATCCAAAAAAGGATAGGAAAATATCACGAAATCCGCTTTAGCCACCAGGAGATTGGACTTCTTCCCAAAACATTCCCCAAAAAATGTGAACACCTGTTTTATGAATAAACTTTGCTCCCAGCAGATCCTGTATCCTATCGGAGATTAGACAAACAAGTTTATTTGTTGAAAATACAAGGAACGCTTTTCCCGATCCTTCATTAGATCCTAATCTATGGACATATATAACGGCTCTACAATCGTCTATTGGGAATCAGAGATGACTTCCAAGGTTCTTCTGGCCGCTCTTCTCTTCGTTGTACTCGTCACCATTGCCGACTCTTGCTTCCCTCCATTCACTGGAGGTGGCGGCGGCTGCTGCGGCGGTGGTGGAGGAGGCTGCGGTGGTGGCGGCGGAGGTTGCGGTGGGGGTTGCGGTGGAGGAGGAGGAGGAGGAGGAGGAGGTTGTGGCGGAGGAGGAGGAGGTTGCGGTGGAGGAGGAGGAGGATGCGGAGGAGGATGTGGAAAGAGGAAGAAGCGTGCTGTGGAGGATAACGAAGACGAGGTCCACGATGTGAAAGACGCCTGCAACTCCAAGAAGCTCAAGAATCTAATC
>KN169096.1:10391-35580 GCA_000757755.1 Steinernema glaseri
TCGTAATCCGAGCCGATGAAGAGAGGAGGCGTCGACGGCTTACACGCGCAAACATAGCACCAGTCCTTGAAGTCCAAGCCGTTCTCACAGCGCAATGGACAGTGTTCGAGTGAGGGACACGTGGCCGAGGCTTCGATCACGGTAGGCTCTGAAAACGGAGCTGTAGCGGGGAAGGATTATTGATAACGTCTACAAGATGGAACCCCTGGGAGATTTGTAGGGGAGAACTATCATTTAGATGGCGGGAATAGCAATCAGGAGAAATTTGTGACGGGAAAAATGGTTTGGGCTGTGGGGTTCAAACCCGCATAAAGTGGGGATTCCGTAGGAACTTGTTTCATCCACATTTGCCTACCCTTAAGGAGGAGGAATAACCCTTTTTCTAAGTACGCTAAAACGGGAGAAAATCGGGATTTTATGTGCATAAACTTTTGGCGCACCCTGTACAGTCGGTGGGGCCTTGCCCGCCCTAATTATCGTCTTCATAATACATCTGTTTAGCCTCAAGTAGGACAACTTTAAAAAAGTTCCCTTCTTAAGACGCCATTCGACTGATGAGTCCGCTCTTACCGTCACAAACATCGCAGCACTGTCCTTCTACGGGCCTCGGGTTCGTGCAGGTCTTGACGCAGATCGAAGTCTGACAGTGTTCTCGGCCATCCTCGCCGCAAGTGCATCTGGAACGGCTCAAGTAGGAGAACAGAGGGAATGGGCACGAACGTGGTGCATTTGTCCTTCTGCCAGCTTTCGTTGATCTCGTGCGTGGAGTTGTCGTCGGACCTACAGCCTCTGCAGATGGGACAGCAGTCGTTGTCCAACTTGTCCGTCCATCGACACGTTTCTGAAGAGAAGGAGGATAGGAGTGTCATAAACTTAAGGTTTGGATCAGCTTACGGCCCTTGCTCTGGTCGGAAAGAAGTAGAGAACGTCAGATGGGCCTAAGCGGACCCTTTTGGGATCGATGTGTTTTTGCCTTAGCTTTTAGGTGCTTTCAAGGCCTGCTCCTTTGAACCCCTCTCCTAGCAGGACCTTCCTTCCTAGCTCCACTCACTTGGCACACTGGGGCAGTGCTGATCCCTGCAGGCAGCGATCCCCTTGCGGCACTCGCAGATCCTACAGTTCGTGGGGTGCCACGTGTCTCCGTCGGCGTACAGCTTGCCCGAGTGGTTGCACTGCGAGAAGGCGGCCAGATCGAGCGCCTCCTTCTCCGGAGAGATCCTTTTGGTGCAGACGAACTCGTCACAGCACTGGCCGGGCACGCCGTTGCCCTTCTTCTTTACCGTGGCCACTTCGTCCTCGGCACAGGCCACGGGTTCGCAGATGGCGGCGCGGCATCGGCACTCCGGCGAGATCGGACAACAGCTGTCCTTGGGCGTGAACCTCGCAGGACGGAAACTGTCCTTGGGACACGGTTCTTCGGTGGCCACGTCGCTGCATATCACGTTTTCGCACTTTATTTCTGGAATGGGGAGGTTATGTAGAACTAATTGACGAATATGGAAGGCATAAGGTACGAAAAAACTGCCGAAATTTAAAAGAAAAAGGTGTGTTAAGATGAGAAAAAAATGTTGGCACCAGCCGGACTCGAACCCGCACCGATCAACTGGGAGACAGAAGCGCTACCGATTAGACCACTCATGCATGAAAAGATCGAATGATAGTCTCTGGTATGCTTATCTTCCACACTTCTCTGCTTTCTCTGCGCTCTCTCACACCGCTCTAACGCGACGGTCGCGCGCTGATAGGCTCCCGGTTCGGAGTGGCGATGGTCGGAAATGATGACATGCCTAATCCATTCTCCGAGGAGCCGCCGTCCACGGCAGTCTCTAGGACTGATGGTTGGGTTCAGTGTTCTTCTGTTCTCGACTGGGTCTGGCCAGCGACGAGCGGTTCCGAAGCTGAACACAAGGCTCTGACTCCCACTTTTGATCGCTCATCGGCTTCGATGGCTTTGCAACCTCTTGACCCGATTTGGTAGAGACTGGGTACTGTATATGAAAGGAAACCGCTCCTCTTGCAACCTTCGTCTAACTCATCCCGTGGTAGCCTTTACGATAGCTGCTGGGGTGAGGCATACATATGTAGACTACATCTTAGACAGTCTCAATACATCTTAGACAGTGTAGAGGTCTAGATTTTGAACAACCCTAGTGAGCTTCAGTGAGATAGTGGGAAGAACATATAAAGTGCATCAGTCTCAGCTGCAAGTATGAACCCCTCTCGTGTATTGAGGCCTTCTCCCTCCCACCGGTCATCTATCTCCGGCTCGGGTTCGATAGCCAGTTTCCCCTGTTTCCGGTCCAGATATTTGGCCTAACTTTCTCTCTTTGCCATTCTTAAACTTTCCTATAAGTACACTTACGTTTCTTGCGGCACTCGAACACCCCGCAGCACTTGCCAGGAAAGGGCTTTCCCTCGGCGACCAGCACCAGTTCCAGCCCGGTGGGACAATGTCGAACCAAACGGTCACATTTCTGCAAAGATTACTGTAGTCGAGCACGGGTCCCGAATGGAATACCTCTGGGTCGCATCTGCATTCGAGTTGTTTGGGACAGCAGCTGTCCTCGACTCCTTCGACCTCGTGGATCCGAGAGTCCTCGGGACACGTGACGGCGAAGGTGACGTTGCACTTGGCGTGCAAACATCGGTCCACCAGGTCCGTTTGTTTCTCTGAAGAGCATTTTCGTTGCAGGAGCCGTCTCTCATGATTCAGTCAAATTCCAAGTATTTTGCTGCCCCTGCTCAGTCCCTCTATTTGGCTCTCGGCTAGGGTTACCAGAAGACGCGGCGGAGTTACGCGGCTCGGCGCACCTCCTCTGTTTGCCCAGTAACAGAATACGGACAGCCGCAGATAATTGCGCGCGCTGGAAAGCGCCAAAAACAAAGAGTGGCGTCCTCCGAGCCCAACTCCACAAGATCGTCATCGTGTCTCCACAGAGCACGGCTACCAGTTGCCGCTTTATCTCCTGCGCTTATCAGTCGGAAGGAGCGCCAAAAACGGCTGGACCCTTCGGAGCACGAAAAGAAGCGCCCTTAGGAATGCGTTCAAAAACTCGATGCGATTGTTTTGGGCGCCGCCGTCCGATACGACCGCATGATTTTTTCTGTCTTTACACAACGACAAACAACGGCGCTCATTTCGTCCCAATTACCCGAAACGACCTTCGACAGTTGGCTCGCGGCAACAGCTGATCGCATGCCTTCTGCCGTCAGGCCCTTGACTGAGGACTCACTGGAGGAAGGCACTGCACGAGAGCCACTGCTGGAGGAACAAGAGTGGAGGAATTTACCACGACTATCTGTGGCTTCTAGCGCTTGGGGAAGGCCCCCACCCTAAGGTCAAATCTAGCTACTTTATGCCAAGATACACCCCTATCAATGAGGTGATTTTGCCAAGGGAGTCTTGTAAGCGGATCCAATTCTTTATAGTTCTCCTGTTCCCCACATTCCCCACGGAGTCCATCTGGCGCCCGAGAGGAACAAAGGGCAGTTCGCAACTTCCTGCCGCCGAGTGTTTACCGTCGCTCGGCACTCGGCCGCGCGCTAAATAAGAACCCTTCAGCGCAGTGTTTGCATAATCCCGTTAATGATTAATGAGCCAGAAACGGTGCTTGACTGTTAGAGTGGTCTTTATTTAGAGTGAGCACAGCGCCAGATCATTGATTTGAAAGAGAAATCGTCTATTTTTGCTGAAGGTATGAGATAATCTACAAGAACTAAATAATATAAATCTGTCCGCTTTCCTTCTCACATGCCAAGGTCCCCCAGATTTAGTTAAATCGGCATTCCCGAACTCTCCACAGTGGAAATCTCTCGAAGCCACATTAGTGGATCATAAGGGTCATATTGGCCAAGGTGGTCAAGCTATTCCTTTTTTGACAAGGAATTACCATGTTTCAAGATCGACTAATTCTAGGGTGTTCTTCCAACACTCTGTTCTGCAATTCCTTCTGGAAGCCGAAGCAACCATCGATCAGAACTCAAAGAGCAGAGGAACGACACAATCGCTCCCCCACCCAAAATTAAAGAACTTCGAGTTAAGTGACAGTTCAGAGCGTACGGTGGAGTTTGAACCCTAGAGCTTCTTTTCCCTGGCTACTAGACCCCTTCCGAAACGAGGAACAAGGATCCTACTCAAGAATTGCTTTAATATTAAGTGGACTGAAAAAGAAGAACGGACCTTTGCAGACGCCGGCGTCGAGAGAGTTGGACGGCTGGCAGGAGAGACCCTTGTCGCAGACCCCGGTCCCGGGGCCACACGGCGCGTTCTTGGGGGTCACGCAGAGCTCGCAACATCCACAGCCGTCGAAGGCGCGGCTGGGACACCCGTTGAGCGGGGGACAACTCTCGGCCGAGCAGAGCGGACAGCCATGCGGACGGTTCGTCGAGTCGAGGAGATCCAAGGAGAAGGCGTCAAGCACGCGGTCGCTCTTCAGCGAGGAGGCGCACGCGACCAAGAAGAAGAAGACGGTGGCCGATGAAGGACTCATCTGCGGAGGAGAGGCGCTGTCGACATTCAGGACCTCGGCAAGCTCGGGAGAAGTGTGTGGAAAGGCGGGGGACAGAAGGAGTGGGAAGGGGTTTGTGGTCAGGCGGGTGATTACCTGAAAGTGGTGGGATTACGGTATGTAGGGGCACGGCGTGTGGGATATGATAAACTGGGATAGTTCACGAGAAGGACACGGCGAAAGAAACCAGAGTGAATACAGTATTTAAGTTTAGGACGGATTTAAAGCCAAAAATAAAGGAGCACATCTTATTGGCCTTTGGACTCCAGAACCTGCAGAAGTAGGCTATATGTTGATCTCTTAACTTGTTCCAAGATTTAATTGAATTTCCAGTTATAGATGTTGAATTTCAAATCCCTTAATCCACTGCGTTCACCCATAGAACTAGGTCGATGTAAAGGCATCTTCAATACGGAATCACTCTCAAATATCCGTGATAAAAACGCAAATATTTACAAAACTCGATTACACCATTAAAGAATTTCCTGTTCGACTGATTGATTCGATAAAAGTCAAATTTTTTAGGTCACTTTTCAGCTGATAAAACTAATCCCTTCTTTGCAATAGGTGCCCAGAAACAATCGAATAAAGCAGTCTAAGCAGTCGATTTAGCCGAAAGTTTGGTAGAGGGTTCCGAAGAACCAAACGGGTCACAATATTCCAACCTATAATTCTTAGCTTTAGATCTAATTAATTGCTCTCTAAATCTCTCTAAAAATGGACCATTAGGAGTGGGACAGGACAAGGCCTGGACCTAATCCTTTGACCACTTGTCCGATCCAATCTCTCAAACCCTAATCCAGCCCAGAATGCAACACCGTATATCCCTGACAAGCTCGGAAATGTGTCACTTCGCCGAAACCTTGTAAGCGGGAAGGCGCGCGAGATGGTACTGTCAACATGGGGGACAAAGCGCGGAGAGGAGCTAACGACAGCGGTGTAGAGGTGCGCCGCGCAAACTTAGGTAACACTCCCGACCCTGGGCGGCTGAGGGCGAGGAGGCAAGCATCAAAAGCAAACAGTCGATGCGCGGAAAAGAAGGAGCCGCGTCCGGGAAGGTCGTAAAACGAAGCGGCTAAGGGCTTGAGAGCATGCGGCCATAATTAATTAAGGGCCAAGAAGCACAACGCAACTGAGCGCCACTTCGGAACGCGCGAAAAAACATCTGCCGAGCGCCGACCCATTACCACCGTTCGGCGGCGGCGGAGATAAGGGTCCGCATGCAACTACTTGTTAACGACCCGAATCAACAACCATCATGATGTGTCGAGACCGCCCCGAACGTGGAGCTCCGGTCCCTGCGCTTCATAATCCAATGGACGGGAGCTCTGGAGCGCCTGGAGCGTTCCCTGGAGGAGGAAGCGTGGGATGGGATAGAAGTCATCTGCTTTAGGAGAAGAAGAAGGAAGAAGGCGCTTGAGGGTTTGGCCAGGTTTTATCTGACTTCGATTGGGGGGCTGAGGGTCCGGTTAGGGTTTTAAATTCCAATTTTAGAACTGTAAAAATGCTGTAAAAATGCTATTAAAAAAATAAAAAAAGTGGTGAGGATCCGCTTGTGGTTCCTACTGGAAATTCAGTCCAGAAAACCTGAGTTTTCAAAGCTTTTCCTAACGAGTCCCAATGAGGCGTTCAAAAGTAAATTTTGAGAAAGAGAGAGAAGCATGTTTACCATAAAAAGAACATAAAACAAAAAGAAAAAAGCGACAGAGTATTGCTTAAGTTTGGGGCCTGTAGGCAGGCATTACACTTTCATGTAATTTCATTCTAAGCGCTGGGATCCTTATCCTCAAATTTGGGAAGCGAAAAAAAGCTGAAAAAGTTGTCAGACTCCGTCAGTAGACTCTGAAAAATTTCTAAAAAAATCTGTCCTTACTTTATCGAATTTCCCTTTTTTTCCCGCATGTCCTTTCCGGACATATAGCAGCAATTCCATAATCTAATCAATCAAAGGCAACTTTTTTTATCAGGAAGCCGATCATGGTTCCCTAATTCAATTTTTGGTCTTAAAAATTAAACCTCAGATCCTCAGAACCTGGGCAGCGCTGCTCTAACACTTAAGCTCAAGCCCTGGCCCTGAATTTACTTTGAATTCCAAAAAGCTACCCTGTTTTGAAATACAGCACTCTAAAGCAATTCCACAATTCACTACGCCTACAGCCCGTGGAGTCCGAAAAGCGTTCCTGTGGGAGAGCGACAGGGCAGATGCGCAAACCTGGGGGAGGCCGGGCCATGGACTGTCAGCAGCGCGCTAGAACAAACAGCGGGCCTCGGGCACGGGGCGGAGCACCGATGTCTCTTTTTCTGCGCGATCGACTTTCCAGGAATACCGGCCGTCGAGTGGCTCTGCGAGTCCCGACGGTTGCAAATAGAGAGGGAACACCTTCAGAGAGAGGAGGGCCTCGTCGAAATTGAGAAAAACCGCGTTTTTGCTCTAAGCAAACCGAAGAGCACAGATGGTTGGGAAAGTGACGCGCAGGCTCCAGTTCTCCTTGGGAAAGAAGGAGAGGGAGGAGAGGGAGGAGAGGCAGGGAAGAAGATGAGAAGGGAAGTCGAAAGAAGGAACTGTTTGGACGGCGCTCAGAAAGACGCTGCTACTAAATTGAGTCGTAAATTAAAAAAACAAGGATAGAGGGCAGGTAATTTGTAAAGGGGTAATGTGTGAACGTTCTTTGGAGCATCTGGCTTGAGGCACGCTCTTGGTCCTCTAAACGTTCAATACCTCTCGAAGATATGATGTACTGGGAACTGCCGCATCGCAAAGGTCATTGGATTCCCCATCACTTTCTTCTAACAGCTGTGACAACTTAAATAACAAACAAGTCTTGAAAGCAGATCGATCATGACCAGCAAATGCAAAGTTAAAACCGAGGCTGGATGGGTACGCTGATTCTAACGAAGTAAGAACGTTAAATCTCCTTCTCGAGACAGTAAACAGTTTTTAAGTAATTTGAAACGGAACTCGAGTAGTGTAGTTTAACATAATGGGATAATAATAGCTCCCTAACTACGGCCCAGTGATGATAACAGCTTCTAGCAGTTGTGCTTAACTATATAACAGCTCTTCGGGTAAAGTGTCTTCTCATAAACCGGCCTCTAAAGATTAAAACCCGGACCGTTTAACTCTTGGAGCCATTTCAGTTTTTTTTCAAAGTGGGGACATTTACTCAGACATTCTAAAGACCAGTGAGCTTCGAATCGCAACTCTCGGAATACGTAATTCAAAGAGCTATAAACTTTCACATCTCCGATTCCCGGAAGTCGCGAAACTCGAAACAACCACATCCGGGAAGCATTGGAAAGTAGGCAAGAAGAGTCAGAAAGGAAACTCGTCAACCGCACAACGGAAATCATAAAACTGTAAACTCGAAACTGGCCCTTGACATGGGACACTTAATCACAGAATCTTAAGGCCACTTAAACTAAGAAGGAAAGTAGCTAAAGTGCTTCTCGAAGAGCTGATTTTAGCAAACTAAATAACCCTAAACCTCTGGAGTTTAGAAACAGATGTATGACATCATCTTCCCGAGAGGGAGCGCATAAAATTACTGGTGCAAAAAAGTGATGCAAAAAACTCCTTTACTCGTCCAGATAGTTTCAGATAGAAGAAGGGGTTCATCACAAAACTACTCAAAAAAAAGAATATACCCCCTCAAAGTGGTGTAAATTTTGCAGCTTTGGGAAGTACAGGTTCCGCTGCGCTTTAATGTATGATGACAACGCGTTGGACCTACTTTTACTATTGCCAATGCAAAAAGGCATGCTTTTACATGCTTGAAAAGGTGACACATATAACATAGAGTTGGTACAAATACCACATATGTATCCCAAATCCTTCCATAGGGAAACCTTAACCCGCTACTCGCCCATCCCTCGCCCTCTCGGGAAGCTCTCCCCGCCAGAGAGCCAACTGCACGGCAACCTGACGCAAGGCCGCGCGCGTGATCCAAGAAGGGTGCGGGATCGGTCGGGCCGCAAAAACAGTTGGCGCGCACGGGCCATTAACCGCGTCGGCCGGAGGTAATTGCCGGTTGCGGTAGGGCCGTAACCCGTGAATGCATAATTACCTCTTGGCCTGCGCCCTGTAAATTCGATTAGACGTGACCCTTGGCGCCGAGGCCAAACAACGTGCTGATGGGTGGGCATAATGAGTGGCGAGGGAAGCGAAACCGGTGGCGAAGACAAATGTTTAGCGCCAAACGTTCCTAATAGGTCGGAAAACATTGGAGATTCCCCGCGGAAAAAAGTAAATTGGAACGCGCAAACGGTATAATTCAATTAGGGGCGCGTGCACGCAGTCGCGACATTCTTCGGCGGCGGAGGTGCGGACCTAACGAGCACTTTCGAAACCCCCGAGTGGTTTAATGGTCTTTATTTCTCGCTTTCTTTATTCCTGATGAAATTTGGGAGGTTTGATGCTTACAGCACTGATTCATAGGGATTCCCTGCATACATACTAGATTCATCGCTCAACTAGGCGGAATCCAATATAATAAGATGGACTAGACGGATTTTAACTATTTTTTTCCTGATAAATCGAAAAAAAAGATAAAAACTTAAGCATAGTTAAAAGGAGCATTTCAAAGGCACAAAGGAGTCGATAAATCGGACGGATGTAAAGATAAGAAAATCTTCTTTGGTCTAGAAAATGCTGAAAAAACGAAAAATTGACAAAAAAGAAATTTTGTAAAGATTGGCTTCCGTGTGGATTTGAACCCGGCTGGATCATCTGACGAGCAACGATGCTAGCCACTGAACTATGTAGGCAAAAACTGCAGAGACACGTGCTTGCATGGCTCAGTGGCGAGCACAGTAACTTGTTAATATGACCACCCAGGTTCGAAACCTAGAGCTGTGTATTTTCTTTACTTTTAGTATTCTAGCTTTCTGAATGTTTTCTACACCTATTTTAAACGTGAATTCAGCTAACGACAGAAAAAAATAAGAATACAGTGGCTGAACAGGACCGGACCCTATTGTACTTTCCAAGGCCCTTAAATTCTCAAGGCCTTTCAAATTGTCATGTGGAATTACGCATAATCCACTCAATCCGGGCTGCCCATGGATCAATGGAAGGCGCAAGATAAGAGCATACCATATGTCCGCCTTTAAGGAGCCCGACTCATCCCAGAGTCGAATTATAGCAGTTAGATCGCTTCAGGAACCAAGAAAAGAAAAGACCCACACGAGGAAACACACGAAAATCGGACCAGAACCGTTTGGTTTGAAAACGCCCAACCCTAACGAGCCTCGGCAGATGTCCACAAGAAGACGTGTCGACTAATGAGGAGCATAATAATGAGGAGCGGAGGGGCCGAATTAGCGGATGACGACGCGAAACTCAACTCTGATTGGGCGTCGCCGGGCAAATCGAGTTAAAGGGCATCTGAGCCGGAAGGCGGACTGTAGCGCTCCTGAGGGGGCGAGGGAAACCACAAACGCGTCGTCGGGCTAATCGGAGCGGGCGATTAATTAGGACGTTAATGGCCTCTTGCGGGAAAAAGTGTTGACAGCCCATGATAGAACGCGAATACATGCTCGGCGACGAGAAGAAGCGACGGCGGCGCGTCTTTTTGTCAAAGGCGGCGACCGTTCCAGCCGAGGGCATGGAAGCCACCGTGAGTCGGATCTTAAGAATATTTGGATCAAAGTGGATCTCATTGGGCGGGATCCTGTGGAGTATAATCGAGAAAAGCGGTTCTTGGGAGCAGTACAGTAAGATGGAGCCGATTGTGAAACCAATGGAGACAACTCGAGGGCTTAGGTAGCTCGCGGAACTGAGTCATCTTCTCGGATCAATTCTGATTCCGATCTATTTACGACTTTGAAATAGCCCGATTTATTCATGATTTAAGTAGCCAGCAATTGTGACGATATCAAGCAGAAAAGAACCCCAAAACCTCTGATTTCCAAACACCTAAAATACTGCTATAAGTAGAAGAAGGATCTTTAAAGTCACGGCATCTGACATCTGAAATATATCAAAATATATCGATCCTAATCCAAGTTTGACCCTGACAACTTAACCTTCGTTCTTCCAGATCACTGATTAGAATCGATCCCAGTAAAATTTGACTATTCACTTCAAAGTTTCACTTCAATGACTTTTCGAAAGCAAAGTTTTCGACCTTTCGAATCACGGTGTCAAATCTTTAAATGGAATGCGGTCTTTAAAACCTTCAAATATAACTGACCATATCGATATCGATCAATCCATGATTACTTAGAAACCCTACGTACAAAACCCCACGAAACCCTACGAACGTACATGTGTTGTACATGTATAAGTGAGACCCGTAATGATACCGTAATTGCAGATCTTGAAAATAAAGCGACTCACTCTGGCACTGTCAAAGTGGGTGTCCAAGTGCTCATGGCCTCAATACAATTTATCGTGCAAAATTGTTCTTTAGGAGCAACTATAATCTTCAAATAAATGCGATTTTTGTACACAATCGATCAAAGTATAGAAAGAATCCAAGTTTTGACCCTAACAACTTAAATTCTGGGGATACAGGCTAAGGGGCGACTCTTGTATCATATGTATAAGAATACAATCCTGTAGAACAGATCCCATTGATTGGAATCGAACCCACTGGGCTCCGAATCTTCGAAAGCAAAACACAATCGAATCGATATCGTCCGATCCACTCCAATACAAAGATGTCGAATTTCGACTGGCCCCTAACAGTACGCCACACAGTCCCCATTGAATCCGATCTTTTGAATCGCCCAACGGAACGGAATGGAATGGAATGTGATTTTTTTATCCTCGAGGCAAATCGATCTTAACTTCTTAAGTCGCCCACGCTTCTCTCGCCTGGCTTCAAAATTACGATCGTTTATCCCCTCTTTTGTGTTCCTACTTGACCCTTACCCTCAAGACACATTCGGCCCGGGCTAAGGACAGCGCGCATGGGAGTCACGAGGGGGAAGCACGAAAACAGGGCCGGAAACGGGCAGGGGAAGGTGCGAAGAAGGAGATAACGGAAAGACGAACCAACCTGCGTCTCTGTAACGACTTTTGATAGCCCGTCACGGCGGCGGCGCTCCTTTGAAGGGGCCACCCAGGGAGAAGAATCCGACGACGGAGCCGAAGGGACGAATCAGAGGCGGAACCCCTTCAGCGCTCTGCGGCATACAACAGAGCGATCTGCAAGCGGCGAACATGAACGCGGCTGAGGCCATAAACACTGATAAAGCACGGACGGAAGCTGTCAGCTGCGAGAAAGGCATTCGCTCCGCGGGGGGTCCCCGGCCGCATCAGCTGATCCTGGATCGCCGCTGACTCATCCCGGCGCCCCCGGCCGATCATGCGGAATACACACAAACACGCACGAGAAGAAGAAGAAAATGTACGACGCCTCCTCAGCTGTGCCGCTGGCCCACTTGAATGTGATGGTTTGGTTGAATTCGGTTTTTAGTAAGTGTTTTGGGCCATTTTGTGGGATTTATTGCGGTGTTGTCCAGGGGCCAGGCGTAGGTGTGCTAAATTGATCCTTCAGCTGATCCAAAAGAGTTAGGCGCCACTATATTTGGAATCGGTAATGAAGTCAGCTCTCCAATCAAAGTAACCCCTCGTTGTTGGAATTTTGTGGTCCTTCACCCTGTGTGTTCTTCGCCATGTATGTTATCACCTCTTCTTGGGAGTAATCTCGAGTTATGACTGATTTGGCATTATAGGATCCACCCTATAATCCTAAGACTGAATCCGAAGATATTAAATGTTCCTTTTATCCGGCACCCGGCTGATTTGAATCCATAACACCTTGCAAAATCCGTAAGCTTTTTGGAAAATGCTGCAAAAAGACAGTTAGCTAAAGTTGTCTTTTTTGGCTCAAAAATTTTTGGCTCAAATCAAAACTCAAATTTAGCTCAAATATCATCTGGAATGCATTCGGTCCAGCCTACGGCACAAAATGTTATTTTTAACCTAATAGAAAGGTAGTCAGGCTGGCATTACGCAATTCTATTGTAAAGGAGGTCCACGACTTGGATACATAGGCGTATCTACTTTAAATACTCAATACCTAACAAAATGTCTTCTTAAGCCTTAAAACCGATCTAGGTCGAAGATAACTGTTGCTATACCCATCACCCTTTGGAAATAACCCTCAGAAGAGAGCGATAGGCTCAGATCACCCACGGGTTCTTCCTCCCCGGACCCACTTGATGGCAATCGATCCAAACGTCCCATGACCACCGATTGATCGAAGCAATCTGGACGAACAAAAGAAGAATCGGAAACTTCGAAACTCCTTCCACCTCAGCTGTTCGCAGCCACCACTGACCTCCGCGTCCCATTGATATCGCTCTTGATCGCTTTTTTGCGCGTTGCAATTTGTCGGCGCTTCCTTTTAAACTTTTATTGGCCGTCCGATCGGCGTTGTTCGCCGTGATCTATGGGTCGTCGTCGCGATCAGCCGGGACTCGGGGCAGCCGTGACTCAAGTAGGTGACCTCGGGCGCCAAAGTGCACCCGAAGACGCGGAGCGTACGCGAATTGATGGAACGTTGTCAGGTGCGCGCCGAAAAACACGGAGGCAAAGATAGCCGGCCGCTGGAGGAAAAAACTTGTCCGCAACGCGATTTCCGACGTGTTTTACACAGACTCACAACTGAGATCTTACACCTGGGAGCGTCGCCGCGCCGCGGGCCAAGAAAAATCGCCTCCTGACACCTCGTCCATCACCCGATTGTGGCCACTTGGCCTGGGATGATGGCCGCTGGAAGGCAAAGGCAAAGCAAATAAACACGCATGGAATGGGCCATGGCCAGGGATACTGTAGCCGACGCTCGAGCTGCGGGCACAGGCGATGAAAGGCTTCGATCCGATTTGTAGGAGGTGTTTAAAGTGATGGAATGACGATGAAAAACGGCATGGCAAATGAGCGATGCAATCTCCGAGGCGGAGACCGCTTCCGGAGCGGCGCGGAGAAGAAGCGGCCTGGAAGCTCTCGGCCGCCGAGAGATCAAGGAGGCGGGACGCGAAGATCACACGCCAGAGTCGTTAGGCGATCTCGGTCGCCCTTCCCAAAACAGTCGGGTCAGCGGACGGTTCAAGACCTCTGAGCAGAGAACTGGAACCTTGAATGTTTCGATTCGTTGCGCTTAGCCCCTTTGCCGGCCCAAAACAGTCCTTCTTGGACGTCATCTCGCGGCGGGGGCGTGGAAAAGCGCGCCCTAAGGGGTTCCCGGCGACAGCCGCCCGGACAGCGCTGCAGGCGACTCCGGGCGCTGCAATCTCCGCCGCCTATCGCTTTCGCTTAAAACAACAAACACAAAGTCAAACAGGAAAGGTTGACAGGAAGAGGGCGCCGCGCAGAATCGCGAGACGCGCGCGCGGAAATTGGCTATAAATTAAAGTGCCCCAATTAGCAGCCAGAAAAAACGGGCGAGTGTCACAGCTCTTATAGTGGCGCGGCAAAAGTCATTGTAATTATCGCCATTGTGGTGGATTTATGATTAGAGAGGGGAGGGGTGCGATGATTGAGGTGACATTTCCGGAGGTTTGACTTGCGATAAGCTAGGACTTTATCCTTTGGGATCTTCAAGAGTCATCGAAATAGCCACAATTGAACATTTCAACATTTAACCATTTACTGAATAGATTTTTACTCGATTTCTCAGATATACGTCAGAGAAGGGCCATTTCCTTTCAGTAGTCCAGTAGAGCATGTTCACTTGTGTTAGGCTCAATATCAAATGACGAAAGATCAGATGATGAATTGTAATTTTAGAATTTCGAAATATTTGCGGAATGATTTGTCTTTAGTAGGCCTGAGAACAATTTTAAAAATGCAAGGGTTGCAACCTTCTAATCCTAATGCTTTTTCTATTGTTTTTCTTCTGTTTTCCGTTTCTCCATGGGAGCTAATTTGACTTTAATGTCCAGCAAACACCACCATAAAAGGTCCCTGGTCCAAATATCTCGGACGATCTTTGATATCGTCTCCAAAGGCATATAACGACCTCCTTAAAAGGGTCCTCAAGGAGTCCTTCGGAAAAGTACTCCGGCAGTCAAATGTTGCATTTTATACGTTTCATGTTGGAAAAAACAACTAACTCCATCTGCTTCACGTTAAGCCAGCGCGGGGGCCAAACTAATTTGTTCGAGGGCTTTAGTCCAAGAGGCAACACTATGCTCTGGAAACGCATGTGAAGGAAAGCAGTTCAACTTTGATAGGTGAAAAGATAGCCTTGCAAACTTGCAAAACCTCTTCTTATCAGCTCATTTAAGGTGTAGAAGTGACCTACAAGTGGAGAGTTTAAGGAGTTTAAGGGCTTTTCTTCCTTGATATCTTAGCTATACACAAGTTATGAAGGTGTTAATAATATGGATAAATATACTAAGAGACTATAGCCCTAATCTAAGGCGTAAAAATAGGCAAAGAAATGGAGTTAATAAACGCGGCAAATAACCATAAAAAACACCTCTCTCCCCGGACTCTGTCCGCTCACTTTAACCCACTCTCCACACGACAAAAACAACGCAATTACGGACTCCGAAAACTGCAATTAGCCGCCGGGCACTCCTAGAGGTCCTCGAGGCGCGTAAAAGGCGACCGGACGGGCGGCGCAAGTAGCTCAGGCTCCGCCCGCTTTTGCATCAAAATACCCGTGTTACAAAGCGGCGGAATCGAAGCGAATCGATTTGCGAAGTGACGAGTCATCGGGAAGGAGCAGAACGGTCTAAGAACGGCGTGGGCACTCCATAAAAGTGTGAGTCATTACGCGGCGGGCCCTCAAGCCTCCTCCCCCGAAAACAGCTGTCTTCGCCGCCTCCTCCGGGACCGCGTGTTGCGTCGCCGTTGGAAACAACGGCGAAGGTCGTCGAGCTCAGGTAATAAAGTGGCGCGCACCGTAAAAGGTGTCTCGTCTTCGTCTTGAAGTCGCGCCGGTTTACAATAGTGAGAGTTTTCATGACTAGGGCTGTGGAAGGTCGCCATCATTCGAAGAAGAATGGTCGATTCTTGGAAGAAGGAACCAGCCTCAGAAAGACACCCACAGTGGACGTATACGGTACCTAAGTCATTCATAGAGCTGCCAACATTGAATATTCAATATTCAAATTCGATTCGACACCTCTGCCCCCTGCCCTCCCTCTCCCCCTCTCCCAACAACAAATCGCGACGTTCCCACGCGCATTTCGCCATCGACAAAGGCGCGCCTTCCGCGAAGTTCCCACCGTCGTCTGGCCCACCGTCGCCTCATTAGCATATTCGCGGAGATAAGCGTCGGAGAGGGAGAAGGAGGCCCTCCGTCGCTGACTAAGACGTACACTCTAAAAGTGCGCGGAAAGTTCGCGGGAATCATCGCGCCTTCGGACGCCTTCGCCGATCATCTGATCTGTATTATGCCGTGCTAGGCGACGGACTCCCTGTACCGACAATGACCTAAAACAGTGTGGGCGCGCTGATACGCGTGCAGATCAGCGGCCGACTGCATCGATCAAGGCGGAATTCTGCGACTGAGACAGATGGAGACAGAGGGTCTGTCTGTACAAGGCCTCCTGGAGGAGACGGAGACGGATCTGTCTGTCTGTACAAGGCATCCCTTTGTCTGCGCCGAGGCCACTTTGCACTTTTTGAGCTCGAGGCCGCATCACTCTCTGGGAAGGATTACGCTAATCTGCGTTCATCAATCTTGTCCGCCGGTTGGACACAAAAAGTGGCGAATGTCGCGAACGACGTGAAGCTGTCCGCGAGGTTGTTAATCCTATGTCCGGACAAGGGAATGCCGTGGGAGTTGTGAGGGGATTCGCAGCGCTTGGATCTTGAATCTTGAGCCTTCAGGTATTAGAATCAATCAAAGTTCTGATCAAGGAATCAAGATATGGAATATTAGACCCTCAAGGGTTCGGTTAAATCTTCTGGGCTCCTAATGGAATCAGGACAAACTACGATCTCCCTAACTCCAATCAGGTTACGTTGTTACAATTGAGCATTCGATATTCTCCAAATATCCGATCTCCGAGCAAAGGAATCGCGCGCGCCGCCCGTGGTATTTGCGAACGGTTTCGTACCGCCGCGACCTTTAGGCCGCAAAATAAACGTGGTGGCGTAGATACAGTACAAAAGACGATTCAGAGAGTCATTCACAGTAAGCCCGTAGGAGGTCCATTCGAAAGCCCCCTTCCGAGAACGAGGAAACGCTGCCACCTTTTTTCGGCCCTTTGTGGCGTGCGCCCGGGGAATTCGGGTCCTTACGACCGCGCGCATATGAATACTTATGAATCCGCATGCACTTATGAAAGCTTTGCATTTCCGAGCGAGGGAAAGCGCTTTCGCGTGCTGGCGCCGAAGGCTCCCGCAGGGGAGGTGAGAAACTGAGAAATCCGCACGCATCGAAGGTCAGTCTGTCATCACAACAGGAGAAGACCCGAAGGCGCCAAGACCCGAGGCGATAAGTCGACCGCCGCCGTCGCATTCTTGGGAACCTCGACGCGATCAATCATAAGCGCCGTTGGTGGAACAACGCCGCACACTCGAAAACACCTAAGGGGGCTTCTGGTGACCGAGGGCTGATAAGTGCGTCAGGCGCGCTTGTTTACCTCCACCAGCCTTCGCCGCGTTCACAAGCCCGATTGCGCAATCTGGGCAGTTTGTCAACAAAAGTCCGTAAACGACCCTCCTTCGTCCCTAAGCTATTAATCTGCTCAAAAATGCGCTAAAAAGAAGGGATTAGCGGCGGGCGATGATAGCGAATTCCTGTGATGCCTAGGCTATGGGCATGTGTATACTTGAGAGTGTAGACTGTAAACAAGGGGCAACAGTCACAAGGCTCCAGAGCTGTGGGTTGTCTAATCGAATCAAATGTTTGCTTTACACTTCCAAAACACATTTAGATATAGATCTTTCGCAAGTGGAATATTTGAATGTCCAGGACCTATTTACAACCACAAGATACCCTTGTTGAATGGAATATTCAAGGTCCTTGAAAGGCATTAATTTTTTTGCAAAATCAGAGCAGATCAAAAATTGGACCCTCAACGTTCGTTTTTCCACTAATTTGGTCGAAACCTGTAGGCTTAGGCTTTAAAGGTAATAATCTTGTAATTTTTAAGGCGGTCCCACACGTATCTCAAGTGGTCGCTCAGCGATCTAACTAAGAATCAAAGGAAGTACTGCATGATTGCCCTAGGACGATATCTCCACTTGTAGACCTTCTGACCTGCAGACGTGTAGACTTATAGACCAGACCTAGACAGACCAGACTGCAGACATAGTCTAGAACGACCCAGCCGGTAGACCAACCTACAGACAAGAGACCCAGTCTGCAGACAGAAGACAGTCTCCCTTCTCCCCTCCTTCAGACAGTCACGTGCTCCCATAAAACGAGCGCGGCAGGCGGAGGCTTCCACGGCGGCTTTGCAGAATTCAACGTGGACAGAGCGACGCGATGCCGGCCGCGATAACTTTTTTCGACCCTTGAAGGCGCCCTTCCGTCCGCGGAACTTTGCCTCAACATGAATCATCCGCTGCGAAGCACAACATCGCGCTTCCAGACAGGCCAATCCCACGCTTCTCTGTGCCTTCGTTGTGTCTCCGCTCGTCACGTGCGCCACAGTCTCCGTGGGTTCGCCGTCCATCAGCTGATCGCCGAGAAGAAACAAAACATTCCTCGGTTTCCCAAAACTGCCGCCTGTTCAAACAGATCGTCGGTCTTCGACCATCGACGCGGTCCGTGTCCTCCTTGGCGACCTAGGTAAACACGCGCACGTCACGCATTCCTCGCTGCAAAACGATTTATCACGATCTTATCGCAACCTTGATGTATTGTCTTTTTTGGAATACGCGCGATATTCAATATGGAGAATGACAGATTGAGCAAACCCTGCAGCGACCTCGTCAGATAAGAATAGCCGTCCGCAGGGCAACAATTTATTATTACAACAGTTTATTACAAGACGGAATCTGTCAACGTTAATAAATTAAACACATAGGATACAAAGGCACACAGGAGGATCACTTCATGTAGGGGTTAAGCAGCTTCATGCACCGTGCGAGACCCTCTTCGTCGTACTGCTTCTTGGACACCCAGAAGTCCTAAAGTAAGAGGTCAAGTCATAAAGATATGCCTCAGTGCTTACCGTATCGCGATCCCTCATCAAATGGGCCAGGACGGCTCCACCCAGGAACACCATATGTTTTCGGCGCGGCGGAGCTTCGATGCGAATCTTGAACTTCTGAAAAGGAGCAGTTGGGCCTGCACGAGGTTTAAGCAAACGTACCTCAAAAGCCTTGGTATCACCTCGAAGCACTCGTTCGAGGTAGAGCTGCTTCAGCTCCTTTTCAAGTCTGCTGGGAAGACCAGGATACATCGTGGTACCCCCAGAGAGGACGATATGTTTGTAGAATTCCAGGCGAGTATCTGGAATGAATGGGCAAATAAGGTTTCAGGGTCCAATGTAGCTTTGAAGTAGACGAAGCATGCACTCTTTCAGGTCCACCGCGCCCCATCCAACTTACCAATTTCAGAGGACTGGATAACATTGAACAGCAACTCGGACAGGCCATTTCTTTCGCAGTCAATCAGATGCGGCTGGAAGAGAACTTCTGGAGCTTCGAACCGCTCGCCTCCGACCTTTATGACTCTTCCATCGGGGAGCTAAGAATTGAATCTCCGTTATGAAGTGTCCAATGGGAAACGTACAGTATAGGGCTCGGTCAGAACCGTAGTCTCCAGAGCCAACTTCTGTTCCTGCTCCACATCATAGGCGACATAGCAAAGCTTCTCCTTCAGCTGGCGAACAGTTTCGAAATCTGCAGAGTGGTTGAACGCGTATCCTCGTTGCAACAGAAGCTAAAAGGAACATGGAAATAAAAAATCGCACCTCATGCAAAATCAAACCTTTATCAAGTAGCGCGTAATGTCGCGTCCGGCGATGTCAAGGCGCTTCGTCAGATTGTTTATCGCGTAGCCCTCATATACGGGACAAATATGGGTGACACCGTCCCCGGAGTCGACCACCACGCCGGTCAGCAGACCCTGGGCGTAGAGCGTGAGCACGGCCTAAAGCATCGTTGTCTTCTATCACGAGAAGGAGGGGACGCACCTGAACTGCTACGTAGACAGAATTAAACCCGTACTGCTCGAACATGACTTGGAGCATCTTTTCGCGATTGCTGGTGGGATTCATGGGTGGCTCGGTGAGAAGAAGCTTGCATTCCTAAAACCACGGAATTGTTTGGTGGACCAAGAAGATGTCTCCTCACCTTAGGATCAATATCCAACCTTTCGGGGCCGAACGTGTGGTCCCAAACATGTCCCATATCGTCCCAGTTGCGCACCATTCCGTTCTCCATGGGGTAGTTCACCTCGAGCATCTCTCGCAACTGTGTGCATTCGTCGCCGACCATCAAGTCCTAAAACATACTTGAGGTGTTTAAGCCTGGGAAAGACTAATGGATACCTTGATGGTGATGTTTCCAACACGCTGGGACGAGCGGACGATCGGTCTTCCCACGATGGACGGGAAGATATGTGCCGGAAAGTTGGAGCCCGCATATCCACACTTCACAAACTAAATGGAATTACGTAAAAGAATGTCCTCAGAAACAAGATGACATCGGCTGGAGGAAGACAGAGAAGACGGACACTTCGTCGCAAGAACAGGTTAGTCTTACGGTAAGTCAATACAAAAGACGAAGTTGCGGGGAATGAACTGTGCGAATCGAAAACGTCAGAGGATTGGAATTCAGAATGATGAGACAGAAGGAGGGAGACGCAACAAAGACAGCCAAAGCGTAGGTGTAAACGACCGAGTGGAACTGCGGAGGGAAAGACTCCAGAAAACCAGAAATCAGAAAAACAAGGGATCAGGGGGACGAAACGGAAGAAGATATATGCTCACCAGCTCACGATTATGAGTGGCCCAGCGGAGATGAATAACCTCAAATGACAGAGGCTAAAAGAGATAAATCGGAAGAAGACAGGTTCTGTCGAGGGAAAAGAAGTATTAAAAGAACCAGGAAGAAGCTGCAAAGGGAAACTCCACAGAAAACAGGATATCAAGGAGGCGATCATCACAAAGACTCTAAAAACAAAACACAGAATTTCAAAACTTTCAACAAGGAAGTCTTCGCAACAGAAGGATCCAAAACTGGACAATTAATGGAGAAAAACAAGAGAATACAGATAAAGAAGACAGACGCATTAGAAAAGACTTACTCCTGAGCCATTGTCGACCACGATGATCTTGCGGCCTTGAGAATCCATGGCAGTACCCAGAAGGCCTGAAACGACGGAAAAATGAAGTTGTCAACACCGGCGTTGGTCGTGTGAGCGGCAGAACCCGAGTTGGCGTCGATGAATCAGCGGCAAAGAGAGTCGCGAGAGCGAATTGATTCGGCCGGACGACTATGGCAATCGTCTTCGCTGCGCTCGCTATTGTACGCCGCCAAGCAAGGAGCGCGTCGCTTGGCGCTGAGCTCTTCGATCGGAGATTAGAAGACGCGCGGGGAGCGTCGCCGTCTGGAGGAGACAGAAGTAGCGAGGGACAGGAAGGAGAAGCCAGAGACCTCCCGGAGGTACGAATCAAGGGCGCGCTGATTCACGCGATTTTTCGCAGATTCACCCGCTCGTGGTGGGACCAGTCGGAGGGAGAGAGCGCGGCGGTCTGGCTGTTTGAGGTGCTTTGCCCACACAAGTTTGTCGTTATGGTCAGCTGGACTTTCCAATTAGGTCTCTTGTCTGTCTACATGGTGTCTAGATGTCTCTGTCTCATGTCTGCCTCATTTCAACTTCTCCTGCTCCACTTGCTTCCTTCAAATCTTGTGTCTGCAGACAGACTGCCTGTCTGTCTATCTTCTTCTGTCTAGACTTTCTTATTTCCTGTCTAGTTTCAGGTTTCCTCTGTCGCTAGGACGTTCCTTTCAACTCAATCCTTAAGAAGTCTATCTATCTTGAACTCCCGCTCTGAGTATGGCTCCCCGAAGTGCCATTGTGGTTTATTGTATGGTTTTGAACAAGAAGGTTAGTCAAGAAGGACAGCGACAGAAACGATCAACACTGGAAGAGGAATGGCGGAAGGATGGTCGGCGTTTCGGCGGAGAATTCCTCGCTGAGGAGAGAAGCCGAGCTGTCGTCGTGCTCGTCCTCGTTCTCGCCGAGCGCCGAGAGGACGGTGACGTCGGCGCGCATCTCAACCAGCGCCGTCACCTCGTCCGGCGACTTCAACGTGTAGGCAGAGTAGGAGCCGTGCGGGATCCACTGGACGCCGTCTTCTGTCAAGATGAGTTGCCGAGCTACTGGAAGGCAGAGGGTGGTCTGCGCCGACCGTGTGGCGCAGCGTCGCAGCTTCTCCTCCATCTTTGTTCGCTCCTCGAAGCACTGAACATGGAGTTGAGAGATCGGAAGTGATCTCGCAGAAGTACCTGGAGGATGCCAAGTGTGGTGGCGTCGAGAATGGAGCTCCGCCGAGCGCCGTCACTGTGGCGACCCTCGTAGGTGGAGCGCATCTTGTTCTGGAGCAGATTCAACACCATGGAGACGAGGGAGAGGCCGACGAGGATGAACCCGAACATCATGAGAAGGAGGTGAGGGTTGTGGGGCACCAGGTCACCGAGCCCGATCGTGCTCAGCGAGATGAAGAAGAAGTAGCAGGTCTCCACGAAGGTCCAGTTGCTACCCCAGTAGCTGATTACGGTAGAGCAGAGCCATATCCAGACGAGGATCAAGGAGATGGCCGCGGGGAGGGGCACGTCGAACACGCAGAGATCGGTCCTCTCGCGGTATTCTATGGCCGCCATGTCCGACAGTGACTGCTTCGTGAAGATCCTGAAGGGGCGTCTGGTGCTGGGTGGGGTTACGGTACCTGAGGATGCGGCGGATGAAGCGTTTGAACTGGTACCACGGGTACTTCATTCCAACTGTGAGTAACTTTCCGAGGTCCTGCAAGAAAGGGTGTCAGATCGAATTGCTCGTCCAAGACCAAGTAGTATATTTACCTGTAAAACGAGGAGAACAAGTGGGATTCCGCCTAAAGCGTACACCACTGTAAGGAGGCGGCCGGGAGTGGTGATGGGGTAGATGTGTCCGTAACCTGAACCGATATGGCTGTGAGGATAGGGGAGTTCCTCACCAATGGTGGTGCAGATGGTTCCCGCGAAAAGAATGGCGTTCCAGTAGTCCCACTCCATCTTCTGGTCACTCCAGCGGATGTCCAACTGTGTCTCGTATCGTTGGAACGATCTAAAATGCGATTTTCTTCAAATCAGTGATGTCAAAAGACTGCTTATGGATCCGTTCTGTCATCATACAGTACCCTCAGATCACATAAGTCGTCAAGCAAAGCACACAAACGCATAGAACTGCCACTGCTTACTGTAAAAGGTGCTCCTCTATGCGGTTCGTCGTTCGTCCCTTGATGTAGACCAAGTAGTCGGAGTTGTTGAACAGCTCGCTCATCAAGGAGGTCACGAAGACGCTTCTGTTCCTGGAGATGTTCTGAAACCATAAGGTGAGACCGTGTCACCCTGGGGGCTCTTGCCTCCGTCCACACATCTTTCATCCGCTTCTGCGTCGGTCCTTCTATGACGAGAAAGAGAAAGGCGCCGAAGAACGTGTAGAAGAGAAGGACAAAGATCAGAATTAAGTGCTTCAGGCCATACTCGTGGTAGACGCGCTGCACGAAGCGGAAACAGAGTGGAGGCTCCTGCTGCAGATGGCGCACTTGACGCTGACTGGCACTAGCGAGCTGAAACGAAGGCCCTCTCGGTAAATCTGACTTAAGATGCAAATCTTTCGGTCGTTGTTTGCTTGAGATAAAGAATGGGGTTCTCAAGCATTCCTTTGAAGTGTCCTCTTCTCCTGGTGGAGTGGACACTCTGGTTTGTTATGAACAACACACTATTTATAGTTTGTCCACTTTTATTTTGTGACCTGTACAGGGAGATCTCAGCCAATCCCAAATCGAAGAGCTTGACTACCGGAGTTAGACATTTCAGAAATCGATTCGATTTGACCATTCTTAAATGCCTTAGAAGAAGCTTTGCAGCCCCAAAACGTGTGACACAAACGAGCACGCGGAGACACTTTTTCAACGGAACGCTCTGGGCTCATCCATCAAACCGGGCTATGTTTGCGGAACCAACTCAAGCAGGCAAAAAACTCACCGCGCGCGCGGAACGGGCGCCTTCCAGAAGCGCATTCTTCCAGAGGTGTTCGGTGGCGGCGGAGGACTGCGGCGGCTTCTCCGCGTCCAGAAGCGAGCCGATGACGTGAATAGAGGCGCGAAGGCGCCGCGCGTCCTCGACGTCGAGGGACATGGGACTGAACACTGGCAATTGGACTTGAGTCTTCGAACTCCGTCCGTGACCTCCGGCGCCTTGGAGCCCGCTGCAGAGTCCGGCTCCTAAGGCTCCTTAGAAGGTCTCCTAGGCGGGAAGTGGGGCAGAGACAAGAGCAGTGGACTCTACCTAGAAGAGAGTTCGCAAGTCCGGCGCGGCACTTATCCTCTTCATCGTCGCTTGCCCAAAACAAAGCTCATCCAATTGTTCGAGCGAGCGCCGAAATCAAATTTTGCGCCAGAAATCGACCCTCGGGGGATTGGCAGTGTCAAAATGAGTTTTTCCACGTGACGTGTTGAACAGCTGCGTCTCGCAGCGAAGAATAGAGGACACTCGGTGGTTCCTAGAGAGGCCACATAGGAATGCTAGTTTTGCTACCTTTTGACACCTTTATTGTCCTTCTCTTTTGTGTTTGTTCGGACGTGGTTCTTATCCTCGGACAGTTGTGTGATATACAATTCCAGCCAATTCACGTTCAAGAATAATGGAGATAGACTAGTTGAACGTTTATTTAGTCCATCTTTGTGCTTGTTTTCTACGTAAATGAGTTTAACGGAACGATATGGATACATGCACTTTATTAGAAACAAAAACCCTGAAGAGTGAAAACAAACAAAGTAAACGATCAGCCAAACAACACGTGAAGACATGTCGTCTTCCTCATCAACGAGAGATCCTTCTGCCCGAAGAAGCTCGCAGGTTCTTCTGGTTTCCAAGTCGTTTCCACGTCACTTTCGTCCTCTGTTTCACCGGAAGCACACTCGAAGGTAACGTAGAACCGTCGTTCATTGCCTTTGTCCCCTTCTTCGAATTTGTAGAAACACGACGGTTTCTCGAAGGCGAAAAGGCTATAATTGTACTCCATTCTGATGAAGTCGCATTCCTTTTTGGAACAGTGTGTCAGAACAGTCTCTATTTGAACCTCATTGCGAGGGAGTGTAGAGGTCTTTCTCTCTTTCAAGAAGTTTTCAAGTTGTATGATGCCGCCCCGACACATATCTCGTAGAAGTAAGACTTTACCTTTTAGTTGAGCGCTGTTTTCACTCCACAAGTCCAGAATTTCGCGGACTTCAATACCATTCCAGTGTTCATCAATCTCATTGATGATGTCAAGCTGGATAAACTGATCTTGACAAAACAGGGTTCTAGATAACTCCATAGTTGCAGTGTTACAGGCTTCTGCATGTATCGCAAGCCTGGTGAGCTTCTGGCTCGTGACAAGCTTCTGGAAGAGCCGCAACGCGTCGTCGTCCAACTCCTTTGTAATTGTAACAGATCCCAACCTCTTGAGTGAGTAAGCGAGGTCGACCCAGGCTTGGTTGATGGAAGACGAACAATGCACAAAGTTATGCTGGGAATAAGGAAAACGCCGAACAATTTCTCGGGACACTTT
>KN169096.1:47055-61850 GCA_000757755.1 Steinernema glaseri
TACGTCGGTTGCACCCAAGATCGCCATGCGACTTATTCAAGAACTTCATTTTAGAGTGCTAATTTAGAGAATCTAGTCAATAAATTTGACACAGGAGTGTCGCACACTCAGCCACACTGTCCGTCTCTTCGAACATCCTTCATTCAATTCTAGTTAGACTATTCAACCTTAGAATCTTCGTCAGTTGCATCCATTATTTCGCTCTTAATTTCGCTAAATTATACAGTGACAACCTAGTCAAGAAATTTTACACCGTTTAAGGCAACGTGAGATTAAAACACGCATTTTATTAAAGAGAACAAGAAGCACAAAACAAATGATTAATCAAACAACACATGTAGCATCTCCGTAGTTCGCATCAAACATATATCATTCTGCCCGAAGTAGCTCGGCCGCTGTCTTCTTAGAGTCGTTATTTTAACACAGATGATCACAGAAAGCAGAGGGAACTGTGTTCATCGTGCTTTTGGAATAGAGATTGACACAAGAGGCTCGGAATATAAGTTCTGAACTAATCCGTACAGCGACGCTAAGGTGCGAAGATGGCACATCGAAATTTCGCACAATTTGTGCAAATTGGCGCGTGGGAACCGTCGACCTGCGTTCAGAACTATAAAATCAAATATTCCATGGTCGCTGTGTCCAAATTATGTGGATCATGATGTATTTTCCTATCTTTCCCTATATTCGGCTTGTAAGTGGTTTATAACTGCTTTGAGTCACTCAAAAGTCACGTTGGAGCTTCTGTCAGCCAGGACACCCCTTGTATTTACAAATATAACTTATGTACACACAATCAAGCGAACAAGATGCAAAGGAACGACGTATCGCGAAGCAAACGGAGGTCTTTGATTCCTCTGTAGCTCGCTGGCATCCACTGTCCTCCTCCTAAACCTTCGCCCCCTTGGCCCGCGCATTCAAAAGAAATGTAGAACCGACGTTTTCCATCTCCCTCTGCTTCTTCAAATTTGTAGAAGCACGACGGTTTTGCGTATGTGACATGGTTGTGGAAGTAGTTCTTGTCGATGAACCGACACTCCTCCTTCGAGCACACCTCGAGAGCCCACTGGATTCCTAAAGGGCTTCGTCCTAGTGAGGCGACATCAGGGATGCGGAGGAGTGTAGGAGAGAGTGCGGCAAACTTCCTCAAGAAGAGGAACTCAGCAAGTTGGGCAACGCCGCCCCAATGGACCTCTTGCAGAACCAGGCATTTTCCTTTGAGTTTACCACTCTCTTCTGTCCAGAATTCCAATAATTCCCTGATTGGAGCGCCTTTCCAGGGTGCGTTATCCACATTTCGAATTTCCAGCTCCTCAAACTGCTCTTGGCAGAGAAGGGACTTGCCCAGTTCCATAGTATCGCCCTCACAGGCTTCCGGATGCATCATAAGAGCCGAAATCTTTCCACTTGTGATAAGCTTCTGAAGAACATACAGCGAGTCGTCATTCAACGTCTTCATAATCCCAATATATCGTAACCTCTTCAGCGAGAAGGCGAAGTCAACCCAGGCTTCGTTGATGGAGGACGTGTGGTGCACGAAGTCGAACTGGGAATAAGGGAACCTTCGGACAAGTTCTCGAGACACTTTTTCCTCCTTTGAGTCCATTAGATGGATCGTGACCACCCTGACAAGATTCTTAGGGACAGCCTCGATTTCTTCAGATGTACGCGCTTCCCGACCACTGCACTCGTAAATGATGCATCCTGGCACTTCTACTCCATCCATGGAGGCGCCTACATACTCAGCTCTCTGCTCGAACGCGCACCGAGCAAGTACTCCATAGTTTCCAGAGAGTTCCTTCGCAGCACAGAGTCCGTCGATGGACAATATTTGACATAGATGGCCACAGAAGGCTATCGGAAGTCCATTCATCTCGGTTAGATCTTGACGTCAGACATGGGGAAGTATCTGTGGGGGCGAGTGAAGATGAATGCGGGAAGTGAACGTAATGTTAAAGAACCACCATGCCGACGAGGAATGTGTCAGAAGTTGTGCTATAACATGTGTCAGAAGTTTACGATCTCTGAACATAGTATGTTCCCCCATCCGAGGTATATTCACCACACTCTCCCACCATCCAATGATAGTGGATGACTCTGCTACTTCCAAGCAGTAGTCGGAGAGTTCTTTCGCAACCCAAAGTTCGCTGATGTTTAAGATATGACACAAATGGTCAATGTTCAAACTCACGACTAACGACGTGCGAGCATTAGGTGAGAGGGGCGAACACTAGCACCTGATAACCCTCTCGTGGTTGTGTATATTCGAAAATGTCTACCGATCCATCTCGACTCGAAAATCTTCGAAACCTCCCAGGAAAGGTCTTGCCAGCTTACATGTAACCAAGTCTTTTTCACGACATTTTCATTTTGACAAATTGCCTCAATTTACACATGGTACAAAAGTTACCTACAGAAAAAAAACTACTTTAAGTGACCGGAACTAGAAGGACTCCATATTACGCCGGGCTCCCAAAACCTCCCGCTGCAAAAGTGAAGTGGTCGGAAGTAGAAGTTTTCATTACGCATTACTATTGTTGTTAAGATCAAGCAAACAACACGTGGAGAAAAGGCGTATCCAGCATTAAGCTAAGGTCGTTACAACCACCGTATCTAGGTGGCATCTTTCTTGCTGAAATTTGTTTTCCCATTTCGCACTCGAAGGAAACGTAGAACCGTCGTTCGTTGCCTTCCTCCCCTTCTTCAAACTTGTAGAAACACGACGGTTCCTCGAAGAAGCAAAGGGAGTAATTATACTCCTTTTTGATAAAGTCACACTCCCCAATGGAGCAAACCTGCAGAGCCCACTCAGCCCCCAAGACAGTGTTTTCCAGCAAGGTGGCTCTGGGAAGAAGGAGGGACTTGGGCGGGACTGTGGCCAGCGTTCTCTGGACTACATACTCGATGAGTCGCTCGACGCCACTTTGGAAGTAGCAATTAAAGAGCAAACTTTTACCTCGAAGCTCTTCAACATTTGCGGACCAGAACTCCAGAAGGTCATATACGAGAGAACCATCACAGGGAACGTCGCCAATCCGCGGTGTGCAAAACTCGTTGTAGAATATTAGCTCCTTAAACTGATCTTGGAGAAGGAGGGATTTTGACAACTCCATTGTACCGCCCTCGAATGCTTCTGGATGCATAATGAACGTTGAAAGCTTGTGAGAATCGACGAGCTTCTGGAAGATTTGAAGGGCGTCATCGTTCAGCTCCGTCATGATCGAAACAGTTCCCAACCTCTTGAGCGAGCAGGCCAAGTCGACCCAGGCTTCGTTGATGGACGACGAATGGTGTGTGAAGTTGTATTGCGCATATGGGAAGCGTCGGACAAGTTCTTGGGACACTTTTTCGTCCTTCGCGTCCATGAAGTTGACAAATACATTTCGAACGAATTTCTTTGGAACAGCCTCGATCTCCTTGAGTGTTTTCAGTTTACGGTCGTTACAATCGTAAATCATAGATTCTCCATATTCAACGCCATACATAACGTGCGCAACGTAGCTAGTTCTATGCTCGAACGCGTACCGCGCAAGTCCACCATATCTTCCGGATAGCTCCTTCGCGCTAGAAAGTTCGTTTATGGTCAGCAGGTCACAGAGGAGATCGCAGAAGGCAAACGGAACTCGGTCCATGTCGAAGAAACGTAGAAACGTGATCGATCAGAAATTCGTAAATCTTGGGCCTTCTTGGACATCCTAAAGCTCACACATATAGCTTGCATCGGTTGCATTGTTTCACCACGAATTGGGTGTGATTTGTCCTTTTGAAACCTTTTGAATTCTTACGATCTGTCCCTTCTCTACAGCCTCTGATCTCTGAAGCGCCAGTCCAGGGATATTAATGTCGTAAACCGTTTTAATCCATCGCGTCAGGCATATCGAAACCTGAAGTATCGAAGCCTTCTAAATTCTATGTCCCTTCTTTGCAGCCTCTGATCTCTGGAGCGTAAACTTTTGCATAAGTTCCTAGAAACAGAGCGCCAGTCCAGAGTTCGTCAATGTCCATTGGGTGTCATTTGTCCTTTTGAAACCTTTTGAATTCTTACGATCTGTCCCTTCTCTACAGCCTCTGATCTCGAACTCTTGGACGGGAGCTTGAGTTTGTCAATGTCCAGAAGTGTTTTAGTCCTTCGCGTTCGACAGGCATATCCAAGCCCGCTAGGGGATTACTATACTCGTCAAAAATGTATGCACAAACATAAATACAAAGTGGACGAAAGGATTCCAAAGGAGTCACTCGATGCCGCTGACTTCGATGTCGACGCACTGGTCCATGAGCTTCTGGATGATGCGGTCGCTGCTGAGACGGTCCTCACAGAGGTTGGCCAGTACGTAGACGTACTTGAGGGCGTAGGAGTTCTGCAATCGGATAATGAGAACAGAAGGCTTTAGGATCACGGACCTCGTTGAAGTTGAAGCAGATGCGGTTGAAGGCGTTGACGACGTCGTGGTGGCACTCCATCTGCGTGACTCCATGTCTCGGGTGCTTCTTCAGGATCTGCCGCTGCCGGTTCGGGTCGTGGATGAGCGCCTTCACCAGCATCTCCATCCGTCCGTCGAGGTAATAGCGCTTCTGAAAGCATCTCGATTATCACTCAGGCCACTTAAGGAGAAGTCAAAGAGGTTCTCCTCTCGACGGGGCACTTCAGGACCTGGTGGATCTGGGCGATCTTCTTCGCGAGGCGCGCCTTCAGGCCCTCGTCGTTCGCTCGGTCAATCTCCTGGCGAAGCATCAGAATCGGAATCTCGCGCACATCCCACAAAGACTTCTCCGGCTCCTAAGCATCTTTTGATCAGTTAGGATTACGGTAGGCAGGCTTACGGGCTGCTCAAGGATCAAGGGAAGAGGGGAGCGCTCGTGGCCCTGGAACTCGGACACCTTCTCCTGGGCGATCTCCAGGTCACCGTAGTGCATGACGTGGCTCTTGTCCGTGAGACGCTTCACGATGGAGAACTGCTGGTCAAGGGTCTCCTGCTCCAGGTCGCTCTTCTAAAGAAGCGCCCATGTAAGCACCAGGGAGAGCGAGAGGGCTCACGTTGTCCGAATCGGTCATCCAGTTGACGGAGAATTGGTCGCCAAGACAGGGCAGGTTCAGATCGTTGTCGCAGAAGCAGCCCCAAGAGCTTTCGTGCGCGTTCGCCGCGGTGATCGCGTAAACTGAAAAGAAGAACATAAGGAACCCATTGAGAGAAGTAGCCACGACGTAGAGATGAGCTTCTTCAGGTTCTGTCTTCAGTGGCCTAGACCAGCTCAACCCAGAGAAATCTTCCAAAGCTTCTCACCGTTAATGTCCTTCTTGAGGATATTCTCGAACATGGATCCACTCTCGCAGGCTTCCAAGTAGAACGTCAGCTCCTTGTACTTCTGCTTCGCGTACATCGCCTTCAGCGCGTCGTTCAGCTGCTTCACCGTGAGCTACAGTAACTTAAGGGTTAGAAGCAATCGTCCATCACTTGAACTTACCATGTCTGTCGGGAAGGCGATGAGTCCGGTGGCTCCATGGTCCGAGAAGAAGACGAAGATTTTGTCGTTTTTCGAGCTAAAAGGAGAGAATACAGGATTATAAAATAACAGGACGAGACGTTGCCGGAGCAACCAATTGGCTCAGAACAGAAGGAATCTCTCAAAGCTGATGAAAATCCAAAAGAAGGACTTCTACGAAACTTAGAAAAGATCAGCTTTCTGCTTATTTCTGGATATTTTGTTAAAAACTTTTACATTATATTCCGAACGTTCCATAAGACCCGTCCATATGTTCTGCAACACCCACCTTTCTATGACCCTTCCATTGCCTCCGTTCACTTCCTCTTTCTTTCCCTGCAGGACCGCGAGGAAGTTCTTCGAAGTGACGTCCCTCCCCTTGTAGTCGATCTTGACGCCCTTGTAGACGTCCCCGCCGTTGGGCGAGTTGAACAGTTGGCCGGGAAAGGGATTGCTGAAGAAGTCGTATCAGAGGTGCCAGTCTGTGGCCGTCCGCCGGCCAATCACATGACTGCGATAAGACGGGACCAAAACAACGCTTACTCGTGGTTATTGGCGATGTCGTCGTACATCATCGTGATGATGCGGTCCGGGTGGATTCCATGGTTCAGAAGCACGTGGTACGAGTGGCACACGTCGGCCTGGAAGGGAACAGTTAGTCAGACAATTTAAAGGAGGCAAAATAACAAAAAAAAAGAGTGAAATGGATCTCCACTTTCTGGGCAGCTCGGGACCGAAATATCCCAAATCCATGAGCTCTTACAGCAGACCTACTTGATGACGGTAGTTGTACCAGCCGTTTGAACCGGCCACCAGCAGGGCCCAGATTTCGCCTTCGCCTTCTTCTGGAAGACCATCTTCTTCGGAGCTCGACGATTCGAATCTGAAGTAGGATAGGGTTGATAATGTTCAATCTGCCAAAATTTTTTTTTTGTAATTTTTAAGGCTACTTGTGACCGACCTTCGGGTGTGGTAATGAGGAAGGCGTCCGAGGACGGCGCCCAGCAAGAGGGCAAGCAGCAGAGGGGTCAACGATCGCATCGTCGGACAGTAGAGGCGACTGAAGGGAAACCGATGGGTTATCGCGGAACGGGGCGTCAAGGTGAAGGGAGGTTGTTTGTGCTTTTGTGCGTGGAATGATAAGATCGGCGCGGCGACCGAACGACGCTCTTTTATTTTTGGAATTCGCAAAGCTATGTGGTGAAGGGATAATCTTCTGAAAAGACGATCCTTCTGCGGAAGAAAGGGATAGAGAGAGTCAGACCTGGCCGAAGCTTCTCAGGACCTTAAATGCCCTTTTCTTCAGAGCCTCGACTGATCTCCAGAATCCTCAAGAAGGCAATGAAAATCAAAGACAAGAAAAATCAGTTCATTTATTGAGGCATCTCCCATGAGCTACATCGACAAGTCGCTATGTTGAACCCGAAGGCTCAAGTAGTTCCTCCAGCGGACATAGCGAGAAGCACTGCGTGGCCGCGAAGAAGAAGGAGGTGATGAGCAGAATAACGCCGACCGAGATGAGCGCGATGGATATGTAGACAACGGTCAAGTGGCTCATCGGCTTCCTCTCTGAAAAGCGTTAAAATCGACCTCCTTGGGTGGACTCACTTGGCGCCATTCTGACTTCTTCTGCTTCGCGTCCACGCCGACCGAGCGGCGAGCGGATACAACGAGAGTGAGACCATCTCCAGAACCCTTGACTTTGGAGACGCAGGAGACTGTCTAGACTGTTCAAGTCTAGACACAAAGCTTCATGGCTTTCGCTGCTAGCGTCACTCTTCACTTTAACGCTCCAAGAAGTTGGCCAGTCGAATTTTTCCGAGTTGTTCAGTTATGCATCCTCTTCCAGTAAAAGAGCCCGGGAAAGTGACAAAGAAAGGTTCGTCTCTCCCTTTGCAGTTTGCACTTATTTCCTTCAGAGTCCCGGAAGTATTCATGCTGCTGCATCGCCTTCGTCTCTGCACTTCTCTACGGCACCGCTTCTGTATACTTCTTCTTCGTCCTTTTCTTTGTTTATAGAGAGTGTTTTGGCCATTGCGCCGAATAAAAAGAAACTGTTGACGGGGCTGTTCGCAGAACAGTTCTTAATATTAATCGAGACAACACCAAACAAAACAAAGGCCAAGAAGGCTCAAATACAACCAAGTTAAGTTATTAAATATCACAGGAAACAATGAACAGCTCAGAATGTACAATGACCTTATATAAATAATCCCTACAAGAACACTCCTTACTCGTAACATTCGCATCAAAGCACTTGACTAGAGCTCACCATCATGCCCTCTCTGCTCCTTCTCGGTGGCTGTTGGCTCTTCAGCGGTCGCGGCTTCTTCCGCTTCCTTCTTGGGCTGTTCTTCTTCGGTTTTTCCGCTGGATTCCTCGCTCGCTGGCTTCTCCTCATCCTTAGCGGTAGCGTCGTCTCCTGCACCTTCAGTCTCATTTCCGGTCTGAGGTTCCTTCTCCTTCTTGGTGGTCTTTGGCTTGTGATACTTCATCTTTGTGAGCAAGTACTTCAGCTCTCTGTCCAGCTCCTTGATCTAAAATCACAATGGATATTTTAGAAGTAGATCGTAGTGGAGGACTAACCTTGTCCTTGATGTCACCAATGGTCATAGCAGGGTCCTGGTTCACAGCGAGCTTCTCTTGCTCCGAGCTCTTCTCCGCCCACCACGATTTCGTTTCAGTCAGCTTCTTCTCGAGCGTGGAGAGTTCGGTTTCCGTGAAGACCTCGGTGAGATTTTGGGAGAGGGCGTGGAAGGTCTCGGTGTGGTTGAAAAGCGCGAGCAGGTCGGCCACAACCTTGGGACGCTCCTTCTGCTGCTTCCTTCTGAAGCGAATCTGCTTGACGGCGGCATCCAAGGCTTTCTTGTTCCCTTTGAATTCTTCGGTAGTCGTTTCGAAGGTCACTTCATCCTCCAGCCAAGCGCGCACTTTGTCCAGTTCGGCACGAGCCGCAAGCTTCTCTTCCTCAGTAGCATATTGCGAGAATTCATCTCCTTCCAGCTTATCGGACAGGTCGTACAGCAGGGCTTCCAAGGTGTTGTGGGCCGCGTCGCGCTCGGCTTTGGCCTTCTCCGCCTTTTCGAAATCTGCCAGCCTACAATAATTCACACATGTGGAAACAAGATCCCCTTCAGTCACCTACCGTTGGATCGCGCTCTTCGTTTCGCTGTCCGATAGGCCCACGACATCGCGGTGGACGTTTTCCGTCTTCAGCGTGATCTTGACCACCTTCGGCTTCTCAGGTTCCGCCTTCTTCGGCGACTCGGTGTTGTTCGTTCCTTCAGTTGACTCACCGGACTTCGGCTTCTCAGCGCCTTCGTTCGTGGACTCCTTCTCCTTCTTGCCTGCTTCTTCGGACTTCTCCTTATCTTCTTTGTGAGGTTCTTTCGTGGACTTCTTCTGCTCATCATTCTCGGCTTGTTCCGATTCTTTTGCGGCGTCCTCGTTCGACTGCTCCTCCACGTTCTCTTTACCCTCATCAGATCCGAAGAAGCCGGAAATCTTATCAGCAATACCTAAAATGGTTACTCGGTCACTTTGCTCAATGGGCTCATAAACGCACTGTTTACAACGGATTCTATCTTGGAAGGCCTCTCGTAAACCAGCTCGATCTTGTCGATGTTGACGATTCCAGAGTTGTCGATGAAGAAGTAGGCCTTGGTTCCTTTGAATTCCGAAGAAGGATCAGATCCCTCCTTCTCGATAGCTTCTGTGACGCCTTGCACGTGCACATCAGTTAGGTTCAATGAACCGAGCTCACTTAAATGAAAAATATAAATTTTTCTTTAAAGCCGGTGACTGTACAAACCTCAATTGTGTGGGGTTCAGATGGGAGAGACTGCCATAGTTCACATTGAATGAGAAGTCCTTAGTATGGGAGGTGAACGAGATGATCTTCTTGTTCGTGGGGTAGTGCGACTTGTATCCAAACAAGGTACGGGTCATCTTCTTCTCTTCCCTGTGTTCTCCAACGAAGCTTGTGAAATCAATCTAAAGTTCACTCACTTAGAAGACCATTAGTTAAGAACTAAAGTTACCTGGATGGGATGAATTTGCAGCTCCTGGACAGCGAACTTCTTAACCTTGAATCCCTTGCTCAGATGGGCAGCCTGGTAGACGGCTCCCAGTGCGATGGCCTCATCGGTGTTTAAGAAACGCCCGAGCTCTTTTCTATGAAACATTTTGTAAACAAGCTCTAATTCAATGAGAAACGTACCCCTTGAAGAAATCCTGAAGAAGGGCTTGAACGCGAGGAATGCGGGTACCAGCGCCCATGAGAACGACTTGGTCGATCTGGTCCACAGTCATCTCGGCCATCTTCAGAGCATCGGTGATCGTCTGGATGAAGCGGGGCTCCAAGTCAGCCATCATTTCATGAAGTTGCTCCCGAGTAACCTTGACGCGGAAGTCTTGCTCGTCGAAGACGTTCTCGATTTGAGCGAAGTGGTCCACGTTGGCGGAAAGCACTTGCTTCACACGCTCGGCTTCTTTCAGCATCTTTGCCATGGCACGAGGGTTCTCTGTGATTTCCTTCTTGGTCTTCTTCATCTTCTTGAATTCCTCGACGAGATGCTTCTGCATACGAACAGTGAGTTCGAGTCCGCCGAGAGTTCTGTCGTATCCAACTCCAAGAGTGCTCATCACAGGGTTCTTCTCGTTTGAGTTCTTCTCCTTCGCCAGGCGGTACTCCAGGATAGTAGCTGTCGTCTTGGACGCTCCGACGTCGTAGATCAGGAGCGTTTGAGCTTGTTCTGTAATCTCCTTACGGCGGAACACTCCATAGTTGAGTCCAGCTGCCGATCCATCGGTGAGAAGCTGCAGAAGATTCAAACCAGCCATTTGAGCCGCCTTCGTCAGAGCCTTCCTCTCGGCTTGGTTGAAGTAGACGGGAATGGTGATGACTGCATCGCGAACCGGCTGCTGAGCATACTCCTCCGTGATTTGGCGCACATTCCATAGGATCATGGCCAACAAGGTTTCCACATTGTAGGTCGCGTCACTGAAAATGAATAGAACTTATGTATGGCAATGTTGTGTTATTGACTTACTCGACGGGGAACGATAGGGTTCCTCTGTTGTCGTCGATGACCGCAGCCAGATGCGGGAATCGTTCTCGGTGGAGTTGAACGATTGGATTGTCGGCCTTCTTTCCAATCAAATCCAGAATGTGCGTGTACGTGGTCTTCGGAGTTTTGACGGACTAAATAGTATTTAATTATTAAGATCTGGACATATGATGTGGACTTACCAAGGCAGCAGCGGCATCGGAGAAGAGGCGTTCGCCACTCTTGAAGGAGACGATGGCGGGCGTCTTCCGTCTGGACTCCTTGTTCAGGACGATTTCCATGGGCACTCCCGGTTTCACCAGTCCGATCTTGATGAACTGGGATCCCAGGTCAATTGACATGGCAGCCAGTGCGCCATCTGAAACAGTCACAATGAGAAGCGCCACCAGAAGTCTACTACTTACCTCCCGCGGAGAACAGGGAGAACAGCACCGCTGCTGAGAGAAGCAGCACACCGTGCAGATTCATCACCAATGCCTGGAATAATTACGGATACAGGTGATACATGAAAGAAGAATAACCGCGCCAAAACCCTCCACCTCAAATCACGGCTCGGTTTGGACACATAAGACGAGAGAAAACTGTGGCAGAGATGTGGCACAAGCAAGCAAAAGTACTGGAGAAGCAGGAGGAAATCCATCTCACAATCGGACACGTCTCGTCTGGTCAGTGGAGACTAGACAGACGACGTCTGTCGAACGCCCAGGACCACCCGCACTATTAGCATCGAGTCAACGTCATCACGACGGCACACGGTATCTATCGTGGCGAGACTTCCACACTCCAAAAGCATATGCAACGTCGAATTGTCTCCCCGACCCCTGGCACTAAGAACAGAGCAACGTCTGCACACTTATAAAATGGAGCTGTGCAGAAGATGTACTACTAATGGTCTTCGTAGGATTCTGGACTCCAGAAGTCATTGAAGGGCCCAGTGCCCGCGGCCTTCCAGTATAGACATTTATTTCCTCCTAAGATCGAGGCGACATATTGCGTTATAGTGACGCTATACATTTAACAGGATAAGTCCAATATCACTTCATACTGCTGTCGGCAATCTCGGGGTTTAGCGCGGGATTTCCGTTGTCGGGCTGGTCGCCTCGTTTGCCTTTCAGGTCGTCCAGGACTTCCTTTGTGAGGCGGAAGAATCGACTTGGGCGGAAAACGACGGCTTTGTTCAAAAATGACAGCTGAAACAGAGGCACAAGTAGGAGAATGTGTGTAGCCCGCAGACTTACCTCGTTGACGGGGTAAAGTAAGTGCATGTGGAGGTGATTAACACTTGTCAGGGGAGGATAGTGGAAGCCCATGCGGAGCATATCTGAAACGTTAGAGAATGCAGATTAAAATAAGCAGTGATTTGAGGCTCACCCTCTACTGTGTCGGCCTGACCCTTCTCCTTCAGCTTCTCTCGCAGTAGCTCGCGCCCTAGACGTTCCATTTCCTCCACCAGTTCCACATCTACTGCACGAAGATCTCCCGGACGGTTAATGTGACATTTACCTAAACATATAAATCTTTATCTTGATGTTGCTCAATGTCTTACTCAATGCCAAGTAGTGGTGAGGAGCGTGTGGAGATCTGTCCTTTATCATGACGACCTAAGCAAGTCAAGTTCCAGCGTTGTAAACAAAGGATAAAACAAACCTTTTCGGTGGCCTTCAGATGCTGCTCCGGTCGATTCCACACGATATCGCAGAATGTGCATTTCGGCACGCCGCCCGTGCTCATATTCTGCAGTAAAGAGCAAGATCAGTTAAAGCGATGGCAGTAGGAAAACAACACGCGTTGAGAAGGACTAAATATTTTTCCAGCGGCAGCGACGACGACGCCGACTCGGGAACAGAGAACAGCGCGCACAACGATAAAAACAAAGCTCACAGTTCGAAGCTTCCCCTTGGAAATGGCTCGTTAAAGCCGCAAAACCTGTTCGTTTTCGGTGGAGTGGAAAGAAATGACAGTTACCGCATGAGCCAATTATAACTGGCACTCAAGCGTGTAGGCGATGTCCCGAACAATAACACAAATCACAACGAAAACAAACCAGAGCTTCCTGTGTCATTCTGTAAATTCGCAAGAATTGAATCACAAGGAACCAGAAAACGTCGATGGCTGCCTGCGTGACAAACAGAAAATAGGTCTTGTTTAGACTGGAAGGCAAGGACAACAGATTCTAAAGGACATCGTTGAGCAAAGGGAATGTGGCTGGCGAGGGGCTGCGCCCATTTTCCTATCTCCTTCTGTCGATCGAATATTTGTGAGTGTCTTTCTCGACGACACAACTTTGAGGGGAATTTCAATGGAAATGATGCTATCAATGACGAGTTTCAAGGAGAATACGAAAGAAAGAGAAATTGCGAAAAAAAGAGAACTGAATTGAGAGAGAACTGCTTAATTCTGCACCAGCTACCCTTCTTCCAGCATCTCCCCTTTTGAACGCTGAAGAGGGAGCGTTCAAGCTAAAGAGCAAAACAGGAAAAGAGAGTGCAAAGTGAAAGACTTGCCAAACGTCTCCCAACACGAATTCCCTGAACCTTAGCAGAGCGATGGTGCACCAGCGGCGGCTTTTCGACTCGCTCGGGCGTGTTGTGGCGACGAGCTTTGTTGTTTGGCGATGAGCCTCTCTCACGTTTGATGGGTAATTCGATAAGCGCGCTGTTTTCAGGCGCTGGTTTGTTCGGCTTACTTCTTCACGTAGGAAACGTTCTTTGGTGCGCTACATTTGTCGCCAAGCTCTATTTTGCCCCGGGAAGGTTCTGAAGGATCTAAATCGATCTGCCTTCGATCCGAGTTTCCACCAAAAACGCACGGGAGTCTTGAAGGGGCTGTTTAAGTTCAAAAATGGACGATTTGGACCCACTGGTCGTAAGTTTTGGCGCTGTTTTTGGCGCCGATTTGAAACCTAAAACCGATGCTGAACATCGCATCGCCTTCTTGTAGATACTACGGTATATAAGAGCTTCTTATTAACATTTACGTCTCCCTTTAGTAGCTTCCATCCGGTGACTACGCTTTCCCAGACGCACGGAAGTAGGGCTCTTCTTCTGGCAATCTAAGAAGGGGAACATAAATATGAACCGAAAGCAAAGCTTTGTCCGCAATTTGTTGAAAATGTTTGAAAATGTTGTTGACATTTGTTTGTTTCGCTCTATAATGTGGTAAACAAACACGCGCTGCGATTTAATTGTCACTCTGCCGCGTGGTGCTCAGCGAACACGATGCGTGCATAATTTCAATCCGAATTGCCCAATGAAAACACACAGTACTAATTCCCAATTTTTCTTCAGATGGCAACTGAAACAACTGTCCCTCAGAATGGCGTCACCAACGGAGAAAACCCCAACCCGCACAGGGTCATCAAGAAGTCCGTCCCCATGCCGTTGCTCCAGCAGAGCGGAACCGTAAGTTACATCCTTTCTTCCTTTATCACGTTTTACATATCGAGGTCGTTTTCCATTCTCTCAATCGAAGATCGTTGCAGGCATTCAGCGACTGAAATAGCCAGTAGATTACAGTTTTTCTACTATCAAAGTAGATTGTAAATATAATTTATGTGTTTGACTTGTTACAGAGTGCAGAGTTCCACAGCGCTTCATCAAGGAGAATTTACACGAACTTATTTTTAGATTGTTGCTGGTGCACGTCTTCTTGAGGTTTCTCTATTTCGGGGTTGAATGGATCTAAATTTTTTACATAAAAGCCCACTTATTTAATCTGTGACCAATTTCAGGTATTTGTAGGTCCCGGCTCGAAGAAGGAAGCGGAACTCCTAGGATTGGGACTTTCCCGGCTTTCCGGACGCCACAAGGATGATCTCCATCAAGCGAAGAAGTACGCCATGGAGCAGTCCATCAAATATGTACTAATGAAACAAACTGCAGCCCACCAGCAAAATGTATGTTAGATATTATAGAACCGCGCTTCTAATCATGCCCTTTTCAGCAACAAAAAATAGCCATGTACGCGCAGGCCTTGTCGCTCATGGCTCGCGTGTACATTGGGTCGATAAGCTTCGAAGTGCGAGAAGAGCAGATTAAGCAAGCGTTCGCCCCCTTCGGACCTATCAAGTCGGTCTGCATGTCGTGGGATCCCGTAACAGGGGTAAGTCGTCTTTTACCACAGCATTTGGGGGGATAGCAGGACGACTCCCCACCCGATGTCGTGGTGGGAGCCAATTCCTATATTTCCCGCACGTTCATCCATCCCATCTTTAGCTTTTGATCTGCATTTCATGGAGGCCCGGAC
>KN169096.1:69421-84754 GCA_000757755.1 Steinernema glaseri
TTGAAGAACATGATTAACCTGGACGAAATCGACGACGAACTCGAAAACGAAGTGAAAGGTGAATGCACGAAGTTTGGTTGCGTCGAGGACGTCGTCATCGTCCAAGACGCCACAACGAACTCCGTCAAGATCTTCGTCCGCTTCGCCGACTGCACAGAGGCCGATAAGGCTCGCCAGGAGCTCGACAAGCGATGGTTCGGAGGACGCCAAATATCGGCCCAACTTTACGATCAAGCATTGTTCGACCATGAGGATTACACCGGATAAAGTTTATTATGTTGTACACTCGTTTTGTGATTCGTAATAAACTAGCATAGCAGTGGAGAACCGTTTTTTTTTTGCATATGGCCCGGACCATGGGTGGAAACTCGATCGGAAGGAGATTCTTCTAGGAGTGCATCAGGAATGGTCCGTCTTCTTAATGGACGCGAAAAACGAAACAGTTCCCCACAATTCAAACAGCTGAAGATCAAAACACCATAGAAGGCAGCACTTCACCAGGCGCTCGCGAAAGGCAGAAGCATTCGAAGCAGAAGCACCAGGTGAGTCCTTCCAATAAGATCACTTTTAGGGCTTTATCGAAAAGAACGCTGTAATTTAAAAGGAGACATCAGAAGGATCAATTATGATAGGAAGGAAAAACACTCCCGATGATCAGAACAAACTACCGCAGCCATCGCAAGTCCTTTTATTGCACGAGCGAACAATCAAGGAGATCGAATATACTTCGGAATGTCCTAGTTGACGTGTTTCAATATCTCGGAGTAGAAGGCGAGCACCAGGGCGCTGCCCATCCCACGGAACACATTTCCGAGCGCACCCTTGTAGAAGCCTCCTGGACCTTCGGTGGTGAGGATGGTCTTCCAGCAGTGGAGAGTGTTCTTGTACTGGATGGAGCTCGCGTCGCGGGAGCTCTGCATCATCATGCGTCGCCGTACGGTATCCCACGGATAGCAGATGAGGCCGGCTGTCACGGTGGTCACCTGGCCAATTCCCCAGGCGACGAAGAAGTTCAGCTTCTTCCGGTCCTCAACCACGAGCGAGGCAGCAGTGTCGAACAGCCCGAAGTAGGCACCGCGGTAGATGAATATTCCCTGGACGGAGGAGTTGAATCCGCGGTAGAGGCCGGAAACTCCGTTGGACTTGCAGATCTTCTTGAAGCAGTCCACCAGGCTACGGTACTTCCGCTGGGACGAATCCTTCGCGAGGTCCATGGCGAACATCTGTCGTCCGAAGTCGAGGGGGTAAATGAAGCACAGCGATGTGGCGCCAGCAAGTCCTCCCGAGGCCAGATTTCCAGCGAAGAACTTCCAGAAGTGGGTGTGTTTGTCGATGTCTCCCATGAAGAGGGCCTTGTAGGAATCCTTGAACGCGAAATTCAGCGCTTGCTGGGGGAAGATCCGCATGACGTTGATTCCATTGCCGCGCCAGAAGGAGAGTAGGCCTTGTTCTTTGCCTACACGGCGGAAACAGTCCACGATTCCTGAAATAGAACATTGACTCAAATGGACATTTGAAGTGTAGTACCTTTGTACTCCGCGTCCCGAGAAATATGTTGGTGAGAGCGTTGATTCTGAAGAAGAAGCTTCACCCGGTCGATCGGAGCGACGATGGTCCTCGCCAAGGCGGCAGAAGATCCACCTGCGGCGAAGTCAATCACGAACTGCCGCTGTATCGAAGACTCTTTCGGAGCAGGAGACATCTGAAAGAACGATAATTCCCAAGAAGGCAATGCGAAGTGGCTAATGGACGCGAAGAAGCAAATCACGGCATTTAACATAACTCCATGTTGGGAAGTGTCGACGCGATGGCGACGTTCCCAGACTACAAAACAACAAGATAAAACGAGTTGTAGATTGAACGCCGGGCACAGCAACGTCTACTGCTAGCCCTACCCTACACAACTCGACAGGCACGTTAAGTCTCCAATCAGTCCGTCAAATGACAAAGTCCAAAGTGCAACGCTGCGTGCAATGTCACTTTGACCTTTCCCCGCCCTGTGATCACTTCCCCACGTGAGCAGCTGCGCTAACACAGGCTTGTAACTCGTTCTTTCCCGAAAAGAACCCTATCGATAGTTTGCAATTCTCAGTAGCTGAGGTGCACCTGAAACCAGAGCCGGTCTTCTTCTCTTTTTGGTTCGTGATCGAGTAGCCCTTCTTGGATAACCAACGTCCTCGGGAAACGAAGCAGAAACCAAGTCCAAAGATAGTTTCTAAAAAACTTGAGAAGAATTTGAGAACAGGTCGTCAGGTGTCTATAGGAACGACCAACTGGACACAGGTAAGCTCAACGTAGGAATCAGCAATTTCGGTCGATCTTTGACACAGGCATACAAGAGGATCCTAGCCAATAAAAACCACCAATTAGCACAGATGCAGCAGGCCATCAATGTATAACAAGGAGTAGCATAAACCGTCAGCGCCTTCCGTATAATCGCTACAGTCATCGAATAATCAGCTACAAATGGAGGCATTTAAACGTCCTGAAAGAAGAGATGTTAAGGAAAAGCTGAAATCGTTACATGGGAGAAATGGAAGACCAGTAAGTCAATTTTTGACTCTGTTAAAAACAGAACGAAGGAGAAGAAGCTGAAAGAAACATACAAGCGCCTAGGCAGCTCTTTGAACCTTTGAACCAAAGCACCTCTCACTAGCAATCCATTAACAGTCGAAGTGGGAGATTGTCATTGACTGTGGTCCACTCAGAATACAATCCTCATTGAAAACAGGTTTTATTCTAGAATCTCCTAATGACAAGCTAGATTCAACAACAAAAAATAACAATGTTCACATCATTAGGCCATGGTGCTCCATTCCTCGCTGACGGCTCGAGCGACGATGATACCTCCCATGAATGCGACGACTCCCTAAACAGTGCAAGTAAGGAGCGCATAAAAAGGAGAAACCAACCTTGATCAGATTCCAGTGGAAAGGGTTGTTGTAAAGATCGATCACGGGCCCGAATTTTCCTTCGGCTTTGGGGACGGGGGCTTCAGCGCGGAACATGGTTCTACTGTAAAGGCTCTAAATGAGGCATTTTAACTTAACTTTTAAGAGAGAGCTTCAAAGGTAAGTTTGCAAAGGATCAAACCCTACACATTCTGAGGAACGAGAGACGTAAACACGCTTTTTATCAATGACTGAAAAATAGATGACCGGAAAAATATATACATCATTGTCGCGTACAAATAACACGTGTAACCAACTATAATATAAAATCTATTTTCTAAGCTTCAGTAGCAATGCTGGAATAATTACTGAGCTGCTGCGGCGGCCGAAGCCTCGCTCTTCTTCTGCTTCTTGTGGTAGTCATTCAAGGCGGCTTGAATCGCGTCTTGTGCAAGCACTGGAAGGAGGTAGGCTACAAGAAAAAGATCCGTCACTTACTTGAACAATGAAGCTTCACTGGGGGCAAACACAGCTCCTTCGCGATTTGGTCGTTCTTGATCGTCTTCGCGTATTCGATCTGCTTTCCCTTGATCCACTCAGTGGCCAGGGAGCTGCTGGCTATGGCCGAGCCACATCCAAAGGTCTTGAACTTCGCGTCGATGATCTTTCCGTTCTCATCGACCTAAACCATCACAAATAGTGCATGAAGTCCAAGTGGTCTTACCTTGATCTGGAGCTTCATGACGTCACCACAAGCTGGAGCGCCAACTATTCCTGTGCCCACGGACAGATCGTTCTTGTCCAGAGCTCCGACGTTTCGGGGATTCTCGTAGTGGTCGATCACATTCTTGTGATATCCCGCGGAGGCCACAAGTCGAGACGCAGCCACCCGACTGACGGGGTTGAGGACTGACGAGACCAAACGGTTAGGGGAGGCCATGTTAATCTGAAGAAGGTTTGACTGGTGCTAGCGGGGAATAATGGATGCAACGAGGTCACGAGCGAAAGAAAGCGAGAGTGAAGAGCAAAAACAACGAAAACAAGGAGAGTCCAAAAACCCGAGTTGCGAAAGGCAGATGTTGTCCCCTCAATAGGTAGACTAACCCAAGCGTTTTTTATCAGGGTAATCGTTCCAAGAGTCGCGTTCATCGTGCTACAGTACAGCAAGCTAAAAATAGCCGAAGACAAGTGAAACTTCTAAGAATCGAGGACACTGACGGTATCGACCATTAATTCTCACCTTCTTCTGCATAATAGGATTGCACTACATCAGATGTGCCAAGAAAAACTGCAGGTTTTGGGCGAATACTCACAAGAAGTGGGGATGTTCTATCAGCTGATCGATCGGCACCGCCAATTATAAAACTCAAGTCGCAGGTTCCTGAAGGTCGGCTTGTTGCATCTACGGTATAGTAGCAGCTTGCTTCTCCGAGACTACGCTGACGTTTCACTCGCTCGCCGCTTCACCCCATCTTCAAGCGGGGGGAAATTCGCACGTTCGTCCAACAGTTGCAAGCATTTGCATATCCCGTTATCAACCAACATCTGGCCGTCTGCTGTCTCGTTGATGGCGTCTGCTTTGGACCGAAAGAGCACGGAGAGGCTGTGAGCCTTTGTTTTCCATGGACGCCCACAGGCGGTTCAACTTTTCGGATCCCGAAGACAGCTACTGGAACGGCGAAGGCGCGAATGCGTCGAACGGCACCGTCCTCAACTTGTTCGACGACGTGTCGTCGCTCGGCGGCAATGCCGTGAGTTGCCCGTACTCTTCATCCCGCGAATCTCATCTTTTCCTCTTTAGGCGATCGCTAGGGCCGCCCTTGACGACCTGTTTGACACGCACGACAAGTTCGCCTTCGACGACGCGTCTTCGTCTTTTGGGGGAAGCGAAGTCCCAGCCAGCGTCGATGAGGAGATAGACCATCTGGCGAAGTCCATCCCGAACAGGTAGCAGCTACTTTTGTGTTTATGTGGTTTAAGCATATTGTTTCAGTACCCATGGTCGCGAAAGGTCCGTTACGTGCTCCCTTGTTCCGGATAAAACTCTGTGCGACCTGAACAGGCTTGCAGAGTCACCATATGCGGTATGTTTGTTTTGGCGGTGCGGTTCTTTCATAAAGTCGTTTAGAATGAGGGCTTCGGCGCCCTGGACAGAAAAAAGGACAAATTGAGTTCGGCATCCGTCGTTTCCGACTGTAGCATAGGTTCCTTCTCCAGTGAATCAACTGCGCAGATCGATTTTTCCCGTCTAAAGGCAGAACATAAGAAGTTGCAGAGGCACCTCGAAGTAAGTATATTAAGAATTTGAAACATCCTAAGTGGTCTATTTTCAGAATGTTCGGAGCGAGAAGTATCGTGCCCCTGACGTTGAAGAGTCAATAAAAAGACTGTCCCGCTGCGAACCAGTGCCTTTAGACCTCTATAGAACCAAAGCTCAGAAGTTGGAATTGCTTGACGCAGCTATCCGGGCCATTGACAGCGACGTTATTCTCACGGTAACAAACAAACATGTATAACACTTAAACCATCTTTTGTCACTATAGGTTGTGCTTTTTCTGAAAAAATCCCTTGCGGACTCAATATTCCGGGACATACTGCTCCGTAGGCCCGAAGCCGCTGAATGCTATGTAGCATATCTAGAAGATGTTTCGGACTTCTCGGAACTGACGCACACGCTGTTCTCCCTTGGACGAAATGAAGAAGCTGCCATGATGGAATTCTGTGCTGCCACTCGCAAAACGACGACTGACGGAAAAATTCAAGCCTTAAAGAAGTCGCTCGTCAGTGGGTTCAGCAGTCCTGCCTTGCTTACGGAATCCAAGATCGTAGCCGAATACATAGACCTGCTGGAGCGACAAGTCGTCATAGACGTTAGAAACAATTTTTACAGCAATTTTCTAAATAAAGCATTTTCAGAGCACTGATGACGAGGTCGTCAAGTCCGGAAGAAGTCCGCACTTCAAGCAGTATCCGAAGACTGCATCTCTCGTTGGGCAGCCCCTCCTCACAACGGTCTACTACTGCAGCTTGTATCACTACGATTTACCGATCGTAATGCGACCAGAGTGCATGACATTTATCCTAATAAGTACATTTCAGAATTCTTACGCAAGCCCGCTTTCCCTAAAGGCGGTATTTAACCTTAATGACAAGGAGTTCCTCTGGATGTCTATTTCCGCTCTTTCTCGAATCCGTCGGTGGACCGAGATTGAGCGGCTTCTTTCCAACCGAAAATTGTTAGGGGGAATGAAGATGACGGTGCCGTTTCCATGGCATGCTTTCTTCCAGCACATAAGCAGAAATGAAGCACCTCCCAAAGAGGTAAGTCGTTTTTCTTCCTCCTTTATTGTTGTTGATGCGAAATTGCGCCGTCGCGGCGGCGCTGGGTACGGTAGTTTAATATTCACCTTGCTCAAAATATGGAATCTTCCCCTAGTTTGTTATTTTTTGGTCTCGAACAGATACAACAGACTACTGCATCTGAGAGACATAGACTGATTGTAGACAGAGACTGAAAATTCAGACTGAGACTTCTTTTGCAGTTCTTGTTGCGCTGGCTGTCGTCCATTGGCGATTTGGAGGAGCGCATCTCTGTGTCCGAGCAATTTCCGGACGCACTCTCCGTGACACTGGAAGCCATTGTGGCCCTTAGAAACAGGAAGAAACTGGTTGCATTGATAACGAAGCTTACTCCCCATACTATCGAATATTCCAAGGCGCAAGCAGCACTTAACAATACGGTATTCCCCTTGTGTGTAGCTTCTCTAGCATGTATAATTTCAGGCAATTAAGTGGAAGAATTAATTACATATAATTGTAAAAGTAAGAAGTCTTCAAACGTTTGGCATAATAGTACATCGGTTGGTTGTTTGCGAGAATAAAGGTTGTGACATTTTAGGGAATATTCGATAAGTCATTTTGTTTCTGTCACGTGCCCATGGCTACCTCTATAATGTGTCTCTCCATTCGTAATCGATTGGTTTCAGGCACATACAAGGGATCAGGCTGATGACTTAGAGAGGGTGATTGGCCGTGCCGCCAAGTCATCGCGCATCGCACCGCTCTTTCATCGCTTTTTGGATATCGTCGCCTGTTGACCGTCGGCGCCTCCTCCGCCATTCAGTCGCGAGGGGCCCCTCTAGGGCTGCATGTTGTGCACAATGTTTTGCGCGGTCGAGCCACGGTGCCAAGACGGTCGCTTGCGGGGTAGAGCAGCCAGCCGGCTGTGCCTCCCATTGTCGCAATTTGCATCTATCTGTGTACGCTCTCCGCGCTTTTCCTTAATATCTTTGTCATTTTGCGCGTTCGCGTGTTGCGTTCACTTCCGTACTAAACATATTGTTATTCTAGCCATGGGAAAGAAAGGACGTAATCACAGCGCCGCTTGCGAAGAGCAAAAGGACAGTAAAGCCAAACTGAATGGCTGTCCCATCCCGTTAAAGAAGGGGTGCCTAGTCGGATTCCCATTGCCTACAAAGGAGGACGGTGGACTCCAAATGACGTGCAACAACGAGTCATGTCCTTTCAAGGGTCAGCTGGTACATGACAGATGCCTAGAAGCCCTCGAGGAAACTTTGATAAAAGGGCTCGAGCAGACAGGTAAGGAATATTTGTTTTCGGACTTTGACTCATTATTGCAGGTTCTGCACGAGGATGGTCTGATGCGCAACGCAAGTCCAATCTATGGGGTCGTCGTGGGATACCTCTGGTACAACGGAACTGTCGCTGTCCGTGTGACCATGGATTTAGTGTGTTGGATATGACGGCCATCGAGGTCGAGCAGGTTAGTTTGTTTATCATTTTACACTTTTTGGGTTGATGCACTAAACCTCCTTCCGACGTGCCTTCTACAAGTGCTTTAAGATGCACGCCAGGGCACAAGACGTTGCAGCAGCGCCACCAGTCCAACAAGTTCCGAAAAAGAAAAAGAAGAACAATAATCTGCCAGCTCTCAATACAGGGAAAGGAAAGGACGCCAATCGCAAAGTGGAGTATGTGGCCATTGAGGACGAATGTGTTCAACTAACAGTTTTTCAGGAGAAGGTTGCTTGAGCGCGACTTCTTCCGTGATGATGACGCTCCAAACGTTCCGAACGTGCCACCACCACCACCAAGCAATGATCCTCCAATCAAGAAGCATGTGGAACCGGTAGTGCTACGGACAGGTCAGTTGAAATGCTTAGTGAGTTGAAATGACTTCTTGTTTTACAGATACTGCACCAGCAGTTAATCCTTGGAATACAGCAAAACTACCAACAGTCGAGCCGTTAGACTTAAGTGCTTCAATACGAGGACAGCCGGACTACCCGGAGCTGCCAGGAAAGAAGGATCACAACGAGTTTAGCATACACCGTCCAAGTCCTCCTTTATCTGTACAAGCTGCCTCTGAAACATCCGTCAGTTGCTAGTTTCGCATTACGTTCTTAATTTACATCGTTTAGGATGACTTGGGATCGGAAGAATCGCCGTCTATTCCTGAACAAGCAAATGACCACGCAGAATCCGACGAATTTCCACTAGTGTCTCTTGCCGAATTTCTAACACTGAAAACATCGAAGAATGGAAAAAAACGAGTGCCCGCTCCTCAAGTCAGTGCTTCCGAGAAGAAGTGGAATAAGCTGAAGCAAGTGAGAGAGTTCGAAATTCCTGAACCAGAAGACTGTCCTCCAAATCGCAAATCTAACAATCCCTGGTTCACGGACGACTTAGAGCAGAAGCGGAAAATCTACGACTCCCGGCCATCGGAAGAGAGCCTTTCAAACGGCGTCACTATCAACGCTGACATCACCAGACCTGTGACTCCGTCAACTCCGTCATCTCTCCAATCGGATCTGCTGGTCGAATGCAGGGAACTGTCTTCCCAGGTTTCTCAATGCGTGGAGTATGAAGAGCTGCGTCGTGCCATGATGGCCCCAATCGAGCCCCCGACTGTCCCACTGTCTTCTTCGTCTCTCCACTTGGCCCCACCGCCTGGTTTTGAGCACGTGACTATGCTGCCACCTCCTCCGGGTTTTGGACATCTGAATGCCTCGCTGGTATCCGACTTGCTGCCAAGAGAAGCTAATGGAAGTGGTCTCCCGGACTTCAGCCCTGAAAAGCGAATGAACGCGAAGAATGTTTTGCTCCCATCAAGTTCTACGTCAACATCCCATGAAGACTACCTCAGCGAATTTATGAAGGAAAGAATTCTACTTTATGGTCAAGCTGGTCCTTACGACGGCCTCTTCAGAGGTCCGTCGTTTTTCCTGGGCGAAGAACTTCTCGCTACTCAGAAGATGTCAGATTGATATTCATACTTGTTTTGGCTAACATCGCGTTGCTCACTCTTGTTTTTATTGTTGAAGGGGCTTCGGCTCCGAACGTATAGCATATGAGAATCTCGGTGTTACGTGACGTGATCATGTAGAAAATTGCTCAAAGTAAGTGTACACTAGTAAATTAGAAACGGTTAAATGTCTAATCTTGTTGCCTCTCCCGATGTTCGTTCCCTCTAGTGGTGTTGAGGAGTGTATCGATTGGACTTTTAGAGTGATGATAAACATATGCGGTTGGGAGTGTGCGTCCTTGCGGAGGATACCAGTATCCGATATCTTCGTCCCCAGGAAACGCCGCTAGTAGATCGTTTATCAGAAGATTAGAATCTGTTCGTAATCGTTCCTTCTACGTGATATGGTGGGATGCGCTCTTTGAACTTCTTCTCGTGTGCCTGTCCGGTTTTGACAACCAAGAAGCAGCGGGACAAGGCTCCGTTTCTCCAACTCTTGAGCTGGAGGAGCCTCTTCCTCAAAGTCGATGCTTGCCCTGCAACTTTCGGGGCAGCAGTTGCATAGAGGATGTCCACGGGGATATCCCGATCTCCTGATGTTTGATGAAACGTTGCCTTCTACGCGGCGAGCGTTGTTTTCTTTTAACGCAAGTGGAGTTCGGAGGCCGCCCCGCCTTATCGCTCTGTTTTCGCTCGCAGGGTCGCGGGGACTTGGTGCCGAAGGCTGCTCTCCGAAGAACGCGCCTCGGGACCCGTTCGTGTTTTCTTCGGCGGCGGCGCCCGCCAACCCGATGGGCGTTCTGCCGCTGCCGCACGTCAAATTCTCGAATGGATTATTCATGGAATTTATCCGCGTGTCGTGGCCATAACCGCCTAATGAAGGGTTCTGCACGGCCGCAGCAGGTGAGTCCGGATCGCCTAGGGGCCGGCGCGTTCGCCATTCCCCCTGTCCCAAGGACGCGAACGTTTTTCGATTCATTTGTTCCCATTTGGCATTATGGCGTTCATGAAGCGAAGTCGCGAAGGCTCCGACGGGAAAGTAGAGGACGTGGGCAAGCGCTCACGGAAAGCACTTAATGTCGCGTAGGCTTTAGTGTTTTAAGGAGTTTGGCACGGATGACCGATCGGCGCCTTCTGTAGACGCGGAAGTGCCTCGAGTTTGGCGCTATGATGTCCCGTTATCGCCGGTCGAATTGTTATTAAGCGTAGTTGTGTCGTAGTCAAATGCAGCTGGCCAGTGCCTAGGTAGACGTCGACTCTGCGCCGCGCCTCGGCTTCGATTTATTATTTTGTGCGGCCGGCCCGATCCTCGAGCAACGACGTTCTCTGCCTCTCGCGGCTCTCCACCAACCGCGTCTTTCCCTCGCGTCTCTCGAAGCCTCACAACTTGGCCAAGCGACAGCCGAGTCCGCTCTCCCCTGCGTCTGCCCTGCTTCAGCTTGAATATTCATGTTTCGATTAGAATGTTTTCAAGCGATAGATAGAGTCGAAAAGCGCGCCTGGAAGGCGGGCGGCCCTGCGGCTACCGACTTTGGTCCGCGCGAACTCCACAGCTTCTTTTGTGCTTTTGTTTTTCTCCTTCCCCTTCGATTACATATTCCCGAATGTGCGCCGAAGTGGAAACGCTGCGTGAGGCAGGATATCAAATATCGCACTCCGAGGGATTTCGCGCTGCTTCACACGGTTTCCCCGTTCCGCTACCGTATCCCGCCGCCGGGCTCATTCTTCCGTTTTCTACTTCAGACTAATTGCGAGAGTGGCACGTGAGGGGCTTGCTCATCGACTGCACGCATGAGTCGTCGTCGCCGCTTCGTGGCACGGCCATATCGACGGAGGGTCGCCCGAAGGGTGAGATCCGTTCCGATAGCGCTACGGAACCGCGGGTCGCACAAATCCCATTTATCTCCGTTTTTAGTTTTTATCGTTTGTTTCTCACCGTGTGTAATAAGTTCTCCACCACTTTGCGATCGTAAAATAGGGGTGTGAAAACTGTCATTTGCGACGTCCCCAGAGATCTCTTCTGTGCTCCTCGGAGTGACACGCTTTATTCGCAGCCCTGTCGACGCATTTTACAGCGGTTTGCTTATTTTTACTATTTGGGTGGATGAGTCACAGTGACACCCGTGATATGTCGTAGTTTACGAAATGATCGCAGCTGCAGTCCGCCCAGGGCTATATAGTGAGTGTTATGACCAGCTCTCCCTCAGTTAGTCCGGGTCCGCAACCGATCAAAACATCGGCAGATTGTTTGCTACTCAGCCATTGGCAAGTACGTCTCGAGGGAATTGCGCTGGAAGAGCGCGATAATTATGGAACAGCGTCAAAGCGAGCGCTACTGGAGGGTCTTCTATTTTGTTCCACTTGATTGGCTGAGGAGAAAGTCATCACGCGCGCCAGAACGAGGAAGGGAAGGTCAAGCTAATTTGGAAGGGAGAATGGCTTCTGCGGAGCAGAGGGAACTAAAAGTGCATTAACCTTTGCGCCGCTTGCAGACGAGTGCCCAGCTTCTTCGGGAGCAGGCCTGCGTCGCCACGCTTGTGCTTAGGTTCTTGTATGGAGTGTTTCCCGGCTCGAGAGCGCCGACTTTCCAGCACTACCTTCGCATGCCTTGCCTCGCGGGGCGTGACAACGCGTGCGCGCTGTTTTCCATTCGCCAAAACGACGTGCGTCGACTCCTCGAAAGAGAAAATGCGAGAACGGGTGAAACGACGCTTGGCTGGCTCTGTGTCGACTGGAGCACGGCGGGGCCAGTGTCTTGCTGCCTTGCCAGCGCGGTGTGTGGCGGCGGACGCGGCTGTCTGGCGAGCGCGGCGGCGCCGTCCCTCGACATGGGTAGCCACCATCCAAGTGAGGAGGCTAGAGTGTCAGAGACTCCACTGCCGCCGCGTTACTAGTCGTATGTATTTCCTTTTTCGTCATGGTGCCGTCATAAACCCTTTCCAGAGCGTCGCCGCCGCTTGACGAATTTCCGACGTAACGGTAATTCCCCTAGGTGCGTCAATCGACGTGCGTCAAAGTACTACGACGGCCTGGTCTTACACTCTCTGCATTCACAAGTAGCGCCGGAGACGACATTGTCTGCGAGACGAGGATTACATATGGCCGTCTGGCCCGGGTGCACAGGGTTTCCTGGTTTCATTTAGTTTGCATGGGACTCACGCGACCGGTCGGTCTCGTTAGCACGCGTCACGTACGCTTGAGAGGCGGTGGGGAACGATGCGCGCCGTGATAAAATTCGAAATTTGATAAAGTTAAGTGCTTTTAGTCGGGCGCACTATTGATTTTAGAGACGTTCTCCTTCCGCCGCCGCTGCATCCATTACGGCATACGCGGCACCCTTGGCACCTGCCAACGTGTTACCTTAGCAACAGGCGCTGACTTGCTTAATCCGTTGCGCAAGCCATCGTGCGTCTTATAATCCAGCTGCGAGGGTGATTAATTCGGCGGAACTGGCACGCACTGCGGCCGATGCCGAGCGAACCCTGTTCCCTCGACGTCGACAGGCGCTCAGAGTGGCGGAAATTTGCATGGGGAGTGGGTCCTTGCGCGATTCTTGTCATGCGAACTGAGAAAGGTACGATGGACCGTCGGTTCACTGCAGGGTGACTGACGCAGCGCGGTGTTTGGCGTCGGACAGGGTCGCTGACAAACAGTGAGTGGTTGAGTCAGAGTCGTAATCAGCGAGCGGACCGTGTTGCAGGCGCACTATTGTGGGTTCCTCTGGTGGCATGGACGCTCGCTCGGCATGTTCCTACTGCTGTTTTGAAACGACCGTCGTATGTGGGCGTTGCAGCTTGTTGAGTCAGCGACAGTGACTGATTGCGTCTTTTTGCATCGATTTTCGATTGGGAGCATCCCATTCATATTTCGGCAATGTCTGGGTCTTTTTCCGCCATCGTGAACTCGCTTCCGAGCTTTAGTGATGATGTTGTTGTTGCTTGCGGTATGCTTTTAACCATTTCACTATTTGCAGACAATCTTCTTCTGTTGATCTCTATTATTTATTGACTCCCCAGAAATGGCCGACCAGTTGACTGAGGAGCAGATTGCTGGTAAGTATCAGTTATTGAAAACACCTATCCGTATTTTGTTTCTAGAATTCAAGGAGGCGTTCTCCCTTTTCGACAAGGATGGCGATGGAACCATCACCACCAAGGAATTGGGCACGGTCATGCGATCCCTTGGACAAAACCCCACGGAAGCCGAACTCCAGGACATGATCAATGAAGTCGACGCTGATGGTACGTCGCAGTGTGGCGCGCTTGATGATAATGTTGGCCAATTTAAGGCAACGGCACCATTGACTTCCCCGAGTTCCTCACCATGATGGCTCGCAAGATGAAGGACACCGACTCCGAGGAGGAGATCCGGGAGGCTTTCCGAGTAAGTTCTGCAGCTTCCTATTTTCGAGCTTTTCTGACTTCCATTAATTTAGGTGTTCGACAAGGACGGCAACGGATTCATCTCCGCTGCTGAGCTGCGCCACGTCATGACCAACCTTGGCGAGAAGCTGACCGACGAAGAAGTCGATGAGATGATCAGGGAGGCTGACATTGATGGAGACGGACAAGTTAACTACGAGGGTAACGCATTTGGAAGAGTAGTGCTGAAGTTAACATGCCACTGTTTCAGAGTTCGTGACTATGATGACGACGAAATAAGAGGGTTACTCGTCCGGCTAAGAAGAAACACATGTCTGTCTATGATGTCGCTTGTCTGTCTTTTTGGCCCATCATCTTTTCCACTGTAATATGTGTATGACTGTATTATTGATGTCTTTTCCGTGACGTTTTAACCGTTATAAAATTTATATTTACCAGTTTCTCCACGCAGTGCTCACACATCAAACCTCTTGGTCCCATGTAGGCTCTGGAGGCGCGGCGTCGAGAAGCGGTTTCCAACTCCGTATCTCTTTCCACCCCTTTCCGATGCGGTGACATTATAGCCACCGCATCTTCTCTCCCTAGGTGAGAGTTCAAGCGAGGCTTACAGCATTGTGGTTGGCTGGGCTTGCATGTCGTCCAGTCCTATCGCTCCTCCACTTGTTTCCTATTTTTAAACTCTTATTTTGGCCCGTTTCCATCAATTGTTGGTCTGTGTGTTGTAAGTTATTTACATCCGTCTGTGAATACAAGACGTTTTGCTTTCTTTTGCAGGAGTCGTCGCTGAGCTTCTTGGAAATTGAAACCCTGCAATATCGATCGGTATATCTGTCAGGGACGCATTCGCCACTGACGAGGACTCTCCAAGCGGCTAATTAGCTCTCTTAAAGGGCTTTCCTCTGTCACCTGAGAGTCGCTCCTATCCTGTCGCCAGGGCTTCGCTGATTGGTTTGGCGGCGAGGGGTCGAGATGAAGTCGTCCACAGGGGTTGCAGTTGGGATTCTTCATCAGCTCGGCCTTGAGTCTGGATTTGGTCTAGACTTTTGCTAGACTTGTCTGGATCTTGTCTCGTCTGGCCTGCAGTCTAGTCTAAAGAATCAGTCTAGAGTCTCGCCTTTGGTCTTGACTTTTATGTCCTCTTGGGCCTCATCTCGGGCCTCGTCTCGGATGTCATGTCGAGTCTCGACCTCCAAAATCTCCGTCTCGCCAGCCGTGGGGACCCTTCTGGGCCGAAAGCTTCATTTCCCCATTCGGAGGGGGCGGCGGCACATCTGGCGAGCGAATGACCGCCGCAGCATTCCCGACTTGATCGATGGTGCGTCGAATTTTTTCCCCGTTTCGGGCTATCGACGGCGATCGATTTGTTTGCGCAATGTATTATCGGCAAGGGCGCCGCTCGTTACGACGCCGCGCTCCTTTTCGCTTGGGGTGCTGGGCGAAGAACGGGGCGAGAACAGCGTGCGGCGGGGCACGGTGTAACCAGCCCCAAGTTTGCTACTTCAAAACATCGCAAATGGATTATTTTTTGGCAAGAAGCCCTATGGGAGGGACAATGACGCGCGCGAGACGTCGGAAAGTCGGGGGTTTGCCGGTGAACAACACCGCTCTCCTTTAATATGGAATCAGCTACGAGGGAAAGAGGGATTGGGGGGCGAGGGAGGGGGCGAACCTGAAGAGGGAAGAGACTGTGGATATACAGTCGGAGAAATTGCTGATTTTGACTTCTTAGATCTACCCGCTCTTTGGAGAAATGACCACTTCGACGAGTCGACATTTATGAGTCGACTCATAAATG